>SRLM01000026.1:980214-1109838 GCA_015708895.1 Populus ilicifolia | reverse complement strand
TATTATCTTGGTCCTGTTCTCCCATTTTTTGTTTCCATTCTCTAAACTCCTTTTTTAAAAAAAAAATGTTCCCTTGTGTTATTTTTTCATTCAAATATTTGTGCATACTATTAAAGTAATTCTGATCAAATATAAAAGGATACTAGAATTATCAATAATTTATTTATTATAATTGCTTAAATTAATCTAAATATAAAGAAATTATATATAGATTAGACTGAAAATAATATTCTAACCTAAATAAATAAAATTAGAAAAATATTATTTAATATCTCTCCTCAAACTCACGATACAGCAGCTATAAGTATCGAGAGTTTGCCAACTAAAAAACAAAAACAACAAATAGAATGTGACTTGAAAAGAAATCTACAATTTATAAGGAAGAAGAAACAAAAGGTAAAGTAATGATGTCATGTTTGAGAAGATGACAAGTAAGATGATAATTGATTTTAATGTGCTCATGAAAAACCGAGTTGTGACTAATCTAAATAGAATTTTAGTTGTCACAATATATAGAAGTAGGATAAGATAAGAAAACTTTTATATCAACAAGTAACCAACGTAATCAAATAATCTCTCTGGTAGTAGATGACATAGCAAAAGTTGAAGAAAAGTCAAAATACCAAATTTTGTAAAAGCAGGAGACCAAATATCACTTTAAAAAAAATTATAAAAACTAAAGAGAAAAAAATACCAAAATAATTGTAGAGACAGAACAAAAATACTAAATTACAGAAGCTGAAAGGCAATTTGAGATGCTAGATTTTATAGAAGCGGAAGACAAAATACCACTCTAAAAAAATATAAAAACAAAACGCAAATACCAAATTGCAGAAACTAAAAAGAAGAAAAAATACCAAAACAACTGTAGAGATATAATAGAAATATTAAATTACAGAAGCTAAAGGAAAGTTGAAATACTAAATTTTGTTAAAGCGAAAGATAAAATATCACTAAAAAAAATTATAAAAACCAAATACAAATATCAAATTGCAAAAACTGAAGAAAAAATAAAATACTAAAATAATTGCAGAGATAAAACATGAATACCAAATTAGCATAAGCTAAAGAATTCAAAATAAAGATTTTAGATATTAATTCTTCAGCTGCAAGCACAAAACTTAGATCTTCATTCTCCATCTTTTAATAGATCAAATAACTCATGTTTGATGTTTGAAAAAATAAATATAAAATTTAATTTTAAAAAAATACATTGAGCATACTAGAACATCCTACAGAGAATAAAGTAAATGATAATAATGATTTTGATACTAGCAAAATGATAATAATGATTTTGATACTAGCAATGACTCTGATGAATATAATTTTTATAGGAGCAACAAGTGTCATAAAATTAGAAAGCTAAAGGTTTGATCAATTAGGTTTTAATATCATATTAAAATAATTTAAATTAAATATAAAAGAGTATTAAAATTCTCAATAATTTATTTATTATAAGTACTTAAATTAATCTAAATATAAATAAATTATGTATAAATCAAACTAAAAATACTCTTTAATTCTAAATAAATAAAATTAAATAAATATTATTTAACAAATACATCGTTAGACTTAGCAAGGAAAATGCATAAAAACTAGAAAGTTGTCAATGTAAAGAGATGTTACAGAGTGTCAATCTTATACATAATAATAAAGTGAGTTGTTTTTTTTTTAATTATGAGACTTTGTCAGTCTGGTTTTGGAGGTGGACTTAAAAAGCCTCGCACCATTAAATTACTGAATTAATTTAAATTAATTATTTTTATTAAAATAATGTTGGAATTAATATTTTATCAAATTAATATCTTTTTTTATTTAACTTAAAATATATGTCGAATTAGATTTAAATTTCGAATCATAATTTTTTCAAATATATAATATTTAACAATCATGTTTTTCTCCAGACATAAGAGGACTCGAATCCAAATTATTTCAAATGATAATTGAACGAACGCCTAACCACGAAGCCACAGCTCTTAGGGCACCAATAAAAACCTATATTTCCTCGACAATAGCATTCAAAAAGGATTTTCAATATATATATATATATATATATATATTATACTGTGCAATATCCCTCATTTATCAAATCATGTATTCAGGGCTGGACAGTGTCCATTTCAGTTCATCTTATCATTAGATATATAAGCTGTCTCCCACCATTTGTGATACTGAGAATCTCTTCGTCCACTCATTGTTTATTTTCAAGTTAATATAATATTATTTTAAAAAAATTCATTTAAATTTAAATTAGAATAAATTTGGAATTAACTCTAGCTCACCATGTTTTTTTAGACCCAACTAGAGTCAACTATAATAATAACATAAGGTAATTAGTAAATAAACATAAGAAATAATTGAATCTTGGTTGCAATGTTCTATCCTATACTAGAGTGAATTATAAATAATTTCCTTTAACTTTTCAAACTAAATCAAAGATAATTCCTCTAGTTTTAAAATTAATTAATTAATTAATTATTGAAAGTGTTCACTATGTTTAATTTAATATTTATTAACTCATTCCGAAAAACATCTTCTTTTTTTTAATTCTATTAATTATTTTTTAAAACAGAACACAATTTAATTCATTTTGCAATACTAGTGGCCACCAATAGACAGTACACTGTTCATATTGCATGTGGCATCCCAAGGAGTTCACTGCGTGTATGTTTATAGGTTTCCTTCGCCCTTTTCGAAACACAATTATGTACAATAAAATAAGAAAATTGATCATTGTAATCCTCTAAAAGGTGTGGGCATATAAGACCCTCAAAACGTGTAAGGTAGACTACAAAACGGTTTCTTTAATGTGATAACAGAGAGTGTTAGGAGTTACAGTTCAAAATATTTATAAAAATAAATATTAAAAAAATATTTTTGATATTAACACATTAAAATTATTTAAAATATAAAAAAATTAATTTTAAATAAAAATAAAATTTAAATTTTTAGGGTTCCCAAATACTGATTAACCTAATTAAGATATAGTTATCAAAAGACAAAAATGCAGGCAACTGACCCTTAACTTCTCATCGTGTTCACCTTTAGAGTTATGAAGTGTAGCTTCACTTAGAATTCATGTTATAAGATTTGTAAATTGATATGAATAAGGTTGATTAATTTAAAATAATAATATTTTTTAAAAATAAAAATAAAAATAGATTAGACGTTGATCAAATTATAAATTAATTATCAGATTAACTAGTTAAATTTCTATCTAATTTATTTTTAAAACTCGATATAAACCATGGTCTGAACCATCGAGTTATCAAATTAAGCTGTGAGAGCAGGCTGGGATTAATCTCTATGCTCGCCATGCTTTATAATTCATTTCCTGTTAACCGTGAACTACCCCCATGCCAAATAAAAAAAAAAAAGAAAAAAAAGAAAAGAAATATGAGGTTCAATGGGGTATTTTATCTCTTGGGCAAATTGGAAAAATTATTTTATTGGGTTTGGGCTTAACTCATCATTGAATTGTTTATTAACCAAGAGCCCATCCCAGCACTTTTTGTATTTTTGGACAGGTTTCTCAAACCTAGGCCAATTTTAGTTATTAAGGTTTCTTGGATGGATCGATGACTAATTTCAACAATGAACCTTTTCATGTGTCAGGTAAATTTATTGTAAGAGATTAATACTATTGGTTTGAATTACACTGAAAAAATAATTGCGAATTTTAGGTAATTGGATTTATAATCTATAGTAATTGAATAACTTTTATTTCATGGTATAAGTTTCAAACTCTTGACAAGGAACTATAACTCTAGTTCTAAGATTTGGCCCAATGAATTAACTAGTTGATTTATTTATTAATCCTAGCTTAGTCTGGATTCGAATGGGTGCAAAAAAATGGTTATTTATTTATTATTATTATTATATAATTTTAAATCATTGAAAAGGTCGACCGTTCTTGTAATCATGCCTATTGCCACCCATTAATCAATATGTTACAAGGGCAAACGTCGCGCTGAGTATCCCATCTTCTCATTAAATTACAGAATCCCACCAAATCAATACAGCATTTTATGATGCCTTGATCACTGCTAAATATCACATATAATCCCTCTACTTCATGTATTTGATCAAATCAGATTCTAAACTTTAAATTAATTCAAATCAGCCCCTCAATTTTCAATTAAATGCAATCTCAAATTCTCTTTCCAATTACATCATTACCACATTGAATTCACCTAGATGGTAAACTAGTAACGAAATCAGATAAATAGTCTCAAAATCAAATTAAATTGAAATCAAAACCTAATCTAATCCAAAGTACAGAATTTGATCTGATCAAATGTAACAAATATGAGGACCAACCTTGATTTTTACCACCAGGCTAAACAATCAGAAATGAAACAGCAACTAAACTAACAGAACAGAACAGGAGAGGCAGCTTTCAATCAATCTAGGAGCCTCGATCTTGTCGGAAAAACCCACAAAAACCCTTCTCTTCTTTTTAAAAAACGCTCTACATTTCCTTTGTAACTCTCACCAAAAGCAAAATTTTCTTCTTTATTAGCTTTTTAGAAGAAACCCCATTTCTTTTCTAAGCTAATTTTTCACATTGGCTGTCTACATTTTCCACGGGTAGCTTACACGCTGACCCTCACTTACTTTCGCTCTGTTTGTGGGTGTTTTAATGCCTAATCTATTGGTTTTTCCCTAATCTGGGTTGGATTTGTAATTAGAATATGAGATTTGAGCCAGTTGGGGTTGATGGTTTGGTGGATTATGAAGTTGAATTGCTTGTTTTCATGTTGGTTGGTGTTTGTGAATGATTGAAGTTAATTGAAGATATGTTCTTTTTAGATCTTGACTAAGTACACATTTTAGCTTGTAGTTTTTCTGTTTAGCTCATAATGTTAGTTTTATTGGTGCAGTTCTTTATGTTGTGGCTCCATTAGCTTGGTGCCAGTCAAGTATTTTGATTTACTATTCAATTTTTTCTTCTTTCCTTGGATTCATAGAGTTGGTTTTTTTGTTCATCATAGGAGTGAGAGTTTTTTAAGACGACAAGAAGTCACAAGAATGGAGAGTAGCAAGTTTTTTTTTTTAAAAAAAAAATTCTTATGAAGAAAACAGTGATTTTCATGATAGCATGCAAATGCCAAATTTTCGTGACATAGAATGTTGAAAATTAGTGATTAATATGCTTCGGTTCATGACTCGTGATCCATAAATGGATTTCTACCTTTGGAGTGCTTAGTCTCGGCAGGATTTTGAGATGATATTATAGAGATGGATTTCATGTGGTGAAGCATGGTGAATGATCTTTGGATGTTCTGCAGGTCTCAATTTTCATCTAAGAAGTTATTTTTATCAAGAATGGCGGCAACTGCGGCTTCTGGCCTTCAAATGGCAACTGCAAGGCCCTGCATTTCCTCTTCCCACAGAGTCGTCAAGGCAGGTGCTGCTATTCTTGGAGCCAGTTCTAGAGGGGCATCATGGGCCAAGCTTGCAAGCAGTTCTCATATATCTTCTATCCAGCCTTTCCAAAGGCCTTTCATGTCATCTTCAGTTAAATTGAATAAGGCTGTGACAAAGGCAATGTCTGAATCTAGTGACAGTAAGCCAGTGTCTGGATTGCCAGTTGATTTGAGAGGTACGTTTGGTTTTCTCTTGTTTCTCTATTTGTTGGCTAGAATGCTCAACTCTTTGCCTGCATATGCTCTTAGTATTTATGGAAGCAGAATCTAGAAAACATTTTTTTCCCTCTATAAATGATGGACTCAATATCTATTTTAACCAGTCATCTTCTTGCCAGACCTCTTTTAGCCTGAAGTTGATTTCTGAGATTCTCCTTGGAATTGCCTATATTTAGGTTTGCATGCTACTAAAAAGGCCATTTTGTGCCATCTTTTGAATACACTGAGTACTTCAGCAAAGCCATGATCATCTAAACTAAAAGCAATGTTTAGGTAAACGGGCATTTATTGCTGGTGTAGCTGATGACAATGGGTATGGTTGGGCCATAGCAAAATCTCTTGCTGCTTCAGGAGCTGAAATTCTTGTCGGAACATGGGTGCCTGTTAGTAGTTCAATTACCGTTCTTCTTTACAATATCTTTTTTCTTGTTTGCTTAAATTTTCTATGCCATGTAAAAGTATTCTGTTAATGACATGGAAGCTTCTTTTGCAGGCTTTGAACATTTTTGAAACAAGCCTGAGACGGGGGAAATTTGATGAATCTCGTGTGTAAGATGCTAGAGGTTATCTAATTTATGCTCTAATGTGAGACTTATAAAGGGAATCTACTAACAATTATCCGGTTCTTCAGGTTGCCAGATGGTTCTTTGATGGATATCACCAAAGTATACCCCCTTGATGCAGTGTTTGACAACCCTGAGGATGTACCTGAAGACGTAATGGACGAGAAGAATATAGTCTATGTGCAATACATGAAATCAGTCTAACATCTTTTGACATAACAAGCTTTTATGTTATTTCTTGCAGGTGA
This sequence comes from Populus ilicifolia, assembly GCA_015708895.1. Classification (NCBI taxonomy): domain Eukaryota; kingdom Viridiplantae; phylum Streptophyta; class Magnoliopsida; order Malpighiales; family Salicaceae; genus Populus; species Populus ilicifolia. Next base: position 1,103,379 of record SRLM01000026.1, on the reverse strand, counting down.
AAACAAATAAACGTTATGCTGGATCCAGTAAATGGACTGTTCAGGTATGGGCCCATAAATTTGTAGTTCCCTTGTTTATCATGTTGAATTCTTCCAAGAGCCCCAGTTAACCTTGTATTTCATTTCCATGATTTAAATTGTTTACCTTGTGTTGCTTTACTGAAAAATTTCAAACTTGTGGATCAGATTTTAGTTATTCTCAGGCTGAAAGATTTTGATATCTTGTTGTTTAGTTTTCTACCCTTGAATATAGATTGTTTGGATGTTTTGTTGTCTTATAAAGAATTCCAGACAACCTTGCTTGTTTTTTAAATTTCCACACGTGACATGTTTAGCATGTGGTTTCTCTGTCATCTTAGAGATTTTCAACTTCTATAATGGACTACAGATTTATGTATCCAGTGACCTTCTATATGGTCATTTTTTTGCAGGAAGTTGCTGAATCTGTTAAACAGGATTTTGGCAGCATTGACATCCTTGTGCACTCGCTTGCCAATGGACCAGAGGTTAAAGAAAATCTCATATTGAACCTTGTATGAATTTCTATATTTTCTACATAACAATGAGCATCTTAATAGGTCAGCAAACCCCTTTTGGAAACATCAAGAAAAGGATATCTTGCAGCCATTTCTGCGTCCAGTTACTCGTATGTTTCTTTACTCAAGCATTTCCTTCCAATTATGAATCCAGGTATGGCTTCTTTCTTGTATAATCTTGTAGCATTTTCAGTTACATCTCTAATTTCTTTAGACATGCAAACATGATCTAAACAGATTTATGTTGATGCAGGTGGTTCATCTATTTCTCTCACATACATTGCTTCAGAGAGGATCATACCAGGGTATGTTTGTTTTGATGTTTTCATCTTCTGGAATCGCACAATTATGAGTTTTCATAGCTTATAGTTTGAATTTTTCTTGTATGCAGATATGGTGGAGGCATGAGTTCTGCCAAAGCCGCACTTGAAAGTGACACACGTGTAAGTATTTGTTTCCTTTCTACCTCTGCTCTTGATGTATGAATATTCAGAGCAACTTGGATTTTCTTGACTTAATTTATTCTTATACAGGTGCTTGCATTTGAAGCAGGAAGGAAAAACAGGATCAGGGTCAACACAATATCTGCTGGTAACTCACCCCTCAATTTTCTATCAACTTCTCATCTTTTTCAACAGCATTTAACAATCCTGTTGAGCCCAATGCCTTTAGTTTATCTTTGATCACTAGGATGTTGTACCACTGCCCATGGCCTTACCTCCATCAACCAGTTTTAATCAAGATGTAATCATATCCACAGAATATAATTTGGGGCCATCTTGTTCAGTAACCCTAGTTGATTGGAATATAAATTCTGATGTATTTTTTATTCTCGTTCTCAACTCAGTTCTCTAGACAGGTAGCTCCTTGTTTGTTCACAATAACTATAACTAGATAGGCTGCTCTTTATCAGGACACAATAGCCATAATTAGATGCTTTAAAAACTTTCGAGTCTTTGCTATATGTAACACTTAAGATATTATTCATTGGCAAGTTGAGTCTCTGCAATACATAACACAATTGCTTTAGCACCGTCTCTCATTGTCCCATTTCTGGATTGGTGTAGTTTTAAGTTGGTACTAAATTACACTACATTTGTAGTCGGGATTTGTTTGATATCAGCAGATTTGAGTACTTTTACAAGTTTCTCCTTTGTTGCTATTGCCTCAACTTTCTTGATCCGCAGGTCCACTTAGAAGCCGTGCTGCAAAAGCAATTGGATTTATTGACACTATGATTGAATATTCATTAGCCAATGCACCCTTGCAAAAAGAGCTATCTGCAGGTGATCTTGAGTAGTTCCCTACCACTAGATTTTATTTCTTCATTTTCTTCAACCGATGGTCATTACTAAGTTTACAAAACTGATCGAACAGATGAGGTGGGCAATGCTGCTGCCTTCTTAGCGTCACCTCTGGCTTCTGCAGTCACTGGTACTGTTCTGTATGTTGACAATGGCCTCAACACAATGGGTGTCGGAGTTGACAGTCCAATATTCAAGGACCTTGACATTCCAAAAGACAATCAGCAAGGTTAAACTACAGGGAGGTTGATCCATCAAGTGAGACTTCGTTTACATAGTGCTGCCTTCTTATTCTTATCCACCCCTTCATTGGCATCGCCAGCGGCCCTAATTTTTGCATGAGAATTTGTTTTTAGAGGGACAACAATAGTTGCAGACAATGTTTGCAATGTTTAACTTATATTTCCTGTAGATCCCTTTTCTTGTTTGCAATTCCCATCTCTTTTCCCCTCGGGATCACCATGCAAATAATCCTTTCAGCTTATGCTGCAAGCAAACATTATCTACCAATTGACTCATGTGAATCAGTTGCTTATGGACGTTCGATGACACTTTGCTAGTATTACTGTATGACTGTGGCACCGTTGTTTTAGCTAACATTATCTACCAATTCAAGAGGCAGGGCATAATAATAACCTACCAAAAAACAGTAACTGATTTGAAAAGATTACAGTAATGCACCAAGTACAAAATGTCCCTAAGAACTTGGATTAGTCTTTTATGACGAATGTGCATGGTGACTACTGAGGTTAGTGGGTTAGTTTAACAAATCATCCTTGCATAGAACCCTAAAGAAGTTGCTTGTAACTTGAAGATCAGTTTCCCAGAAGGAAAGCTAAAAGACAGCATTGGCCTGAAACTGCAGCCGGCACTGCAAATTGTTACCTAGTAGCCTAAATACACAAGGTTTACTTGTATATATACACACATTATGCAACTCAAAATAGAAGCTGCTACCATAACTTGCTATCATTAAGAAAGCCTCTCATTCAAGCAAGCTTACGCCTGCACCTCATGAGGCCAGTGGCTCTTACATCTACATCATCATCAATATCGGGAGAGTCTTCCACGACAACTGAATCTTCTTGGACAACCAGGCCACGGTTCCTAGAGAATTTCCTGATTGGTGTCCTAGATCGTGTTCCTTGAGTGTTGTTAGCATCTGGCTCCACCTGAGAAGCACCAGAACTTTCCCTACGTGGCATAAGCTCCTCGCCTTCCGGCACCACACCCTTCATCAGCTGCAAATCGATTATTGCCAAAACAGATGTTATGCATCTCTGTTGGCACAAAAAATCAAATTCCTATTCCTTACCTTCCAATCTCTAAAGTCAAATCTGAACACGAAATGTCTGTAAGCAACCTCCCCTGACATAACAGAACTGGGAGCTGGAGCATTCCTAGGTGCTGAAGAAATAAGTGACAAAAAAGAGTCAGGCCAACAGCAAAAACATATAAAAAGTACAAATCAAATGAAGATAAAATCTAAATTTACTCTGAAGAAATACACTTACAAACAAAATGGCATCCACTTTCATCCACAACAATTTTAACCCTGCCATCTTTCACTAAGAATGAGAGTGCAAATAAATTCTCCACAGTCTCTGCAAAAGACCTTCTGTTCAAGATCAAATTTTCAAGTCTAACACTTTTCTTCTCCTTTAAGATATCAAAGATTATTTTCATATTCTTATCAGTATCTGTCTTCTTTTCTCCTCCAGCATCATCAACCTATTTCACATGACCACTAATTTGTATCAGTGCTCATTCTCGCAAGAAAATCATGGGAAAATCAATTGTGCACGTATAGTTATAGTTTAGCAAATACGAGAAACTTTTAGGATCATTGAACTTTGGAACACAGTACATATCACAACTAGTTATGGATCATTGAACTTTGGAACACACCACATATCACAACTAATCATGGATCACTGAACTTTGGAACACACTTAACACACACCTTGCATCTATTCAAATACGAGAAACTTATAAATCACAATTGACACTGCAAATAGAAACAGGATTTGCTTTCCCCGTTCCCACACTCTGCAACTAGCATAATACCCAACCAGGCCGAGCTTTTTCAGTTGGCCTTGTAATCAAAATCTTGCAATCAAAATCAACATTAAAGATGAGAAAAAAAGAAGTATCACCTCTTCAGGCCGAGCCTTTTCAGTTGGCCTTGTACGCTTTCTATGAACCACTGCCTTTCTTTGTTTCAACTCCGTATTCATTGGTCCCAACCTGAACAAAACATCATCAAGAAAACATAAGCACCAAAAGGTAATCACTAATGACAGTTCAGATTATTACAACTGTCAATGCTCATATGCACATGCAGTGCAACATGTATATAAATAATACACGCATGATCAAGACACCACGTTAGCTACATTTCTAAGCACCAGCAGTGATCGAATTTCACTAGCGTTTCTCAGACTAATAATGGTATAAGAGGGTACGAAATGAAGACACTCACATCGTACTAACCCCCGTGCACTTCCGAAAAATAGGAGAAACAAGAAGGCCAAGATCTTTCCACTTGATTGAAACCGGAGCATCCTCATCATTGTCTAGACTCCTAGTTTGCTGTCCAAACTCTTCAATCAAATGGGACACAAAATCTGCAGGTGTAATACCCTCATTTGATTGTGACTTAACAGAAGACACCAATGTGTTAGCTAACCCTAATAACGCCTCTGCATCTGCAACTTGCTCTCTTGGCTTCTGCACTGAATTCCCAACGTCGGTTCACACGAAAATCCGTAAATCTTAACATTCTTTGCATAATTACAAGCACAATTAAACAAAATCACATTTTCTCTTAATTATTAATTTCAAAAATAAAAATAAATTCTGTAGAGAATAAAATATACCAAATTTATGCAAGTCTTCAACTTCCTTAATCATAGTATTAAACCTATCCAAATCGTGTCTCGTCAAATCATCTCTCTTATCTGCAACCGAAAATTAAATAAATAAATAATAATTACAAATAAATAAAATAATTGAACAATTTGAAACCAAGAAATAATCAATACCCTTGATTCTATTCTGTAAGGTACGATACATGGACCGGAGGACTCGCCGGTCCATTTGCTGATTCGGTTCTTCCACTCCTGACTTGCCTCGGCTCCGAGTAACTCGTTCGCGCTTCACTTCTCTGGGTTCTTGGTTCAAGTCACCTGGGTTTCCATTGCTAGTACTCCCTGCCTCTCTCTTCACAGTTCTACTCATAATCTTCAAAAAAAAAAAAAACAGCTTCCAAGTATTCTGATTCAAGAGTCTTAAGGAAAAAAAAATAAAAATAAATCCCAGAGCAAGATTCTTGAAAGTGTTTTTGTTAGTTGCAGAAGTAATAGCTGTGTTTTATCAGTGAGAGGAATTTTCGAGTTGAAGGTTTCCTTTCCCGCTCTAGTGAAATTTGGCAAACTTGAAAAAATACTTGCTTTTTTTTTTTTTTGATGTTGAGGTAAAACACATGAGGGTATCATCATGAAATTTTAAAAACCAGTCATTGAACCTGATCTTCCGGTCGTGGGTTTGGGTTGAATGGGTTAATGTTTTTCTTTTTTTAAGTTAAAATTAAATTATTTTGAAAAAGAATTAAAAATCAAACTAGATTTTTATATAGGTTAACTTATAAAATTAATTCTTATTTAGATCAATTTAAGATCCGGATCAGCAAGCCATTAGTTTTACTAACCTCGCATAACTAAGTTTAATAACATTATTTATTTAAATCATATTTATTAAATCAAACTCAGCTCACAACTCAAATTAAAAATTAAGTGGTTTAAGTTAGATTAACTTAAATGAAAATAAAAATATTATTTAAAAAAAATAAAATGACATGTTTATTTTTTTAAAATAAATTAATTTTAATTAGGTTCAAATCAACATGGTTTATCCACTTAACCAGTGTTTTGAAACTTGACTTGGCCTGGCGGGTCGACCTGAAGCTGGAATCGAGCCGGGTTGATGAAAAAATAGGATAAGCCATAACCCGGCATGACTCGTCCAACTCGGCAGGTTGACCTGGAAACCCAGACGACCCGGCAAAACCCGATCAAAAATCTAGTTACAACTCGTTGATTTTTGTTTTTTTTTTTACTAAAACGACGCCGTTTTGATTTTCTTTTAAAATAAGAATTGACCCGGCTGACTAGTTCAACCCGATCAAGACCTGGAACCCGAGCTGGCTACCAAATCAGGTTTAAAACCTATACACTCAACCACTACCGGGTTGAATATAAAACCTGGTCCAAGCCTAGTCCTAGATTAAGGGGTCGCATGATTGACCTGTCGGGCAAGATCAGGCAAAGAACATTAGTTTAAACTACAACCGTACAAGGATAACCTATAGGATCCAAAGTGTAACATTATTACATCTACAGGGACTAAACTCTCATTTCACCAACCCCAAAATCCAATTCCATTGCAAGCTTTTTTTCAAGAAGCCCATGAAAAATAGCCAAACCCAAAACCGCGAAAACAAGAGCAAAATCGAAACGGAGAAGAAAAATTCATCGTCGTCGTCCATTAACAATCAGACTGTATATATATGACAGATCAAATCAATCAGAGCACAAAAACCCTAACTTCAAATAAATCTTAAACACCATGAAATGAAGCGTTTTTCTTCATCTTGTACGTCGACATTTCTCTTCCTTCATGGCTAAACAACAGCCGCTTCAGCAACCATCAACGCCATGGGGCACGTTAGAGGAGTTACTGCTAGCGTGTGCCGTGAATCGGCATGGAACAGATAGTTGGGACTCCATAGCTATGGAAATATCTAACAGAACCTCCACTCTGTCCTCCCTCACTTCACAAAACTGTATTGACAAGTTCGATGATCTCAAACGACGTTTCGGTTTCCCTACGGAGCTACAAAACGACACCGCTTCTTTGTTAGTTGACGAGCTCCGTAAACTTCGCGTCGATGAGCTTCGTCGTGAAGTCCATCAGCGCGACGTATCTATCGTGTAAATAACAGTAAACAACACCGGTTTGGTCTTTGAAAGATGCGGTTCCAGCTTTGTTTTGAGATCTAACGAGTTTTGTGTTCGGTGTTGATTGACAGGTCGCTTGAAATGAAGGTGAAGAGATTGGAAGAGGATAGAGAGAAGAGCTTGAAGGAGAAGGAGAGGCCACCAGATCTGCCGAAGCCTTCTCCAGAGACTGTCGCCGGGAAATCAGCGACCGGTGAGGAGTGTGGTGATGGTGATGAACGATCGTTCAATGAATCCAATTCGACGAGTCAACAGCCGCAGAAAGCCGAGGCGGAAGCGGAGAAGGAACAAAACGAGGATACAGAGGTAAAACCTGAACCGGATGCGATTAAGGATGATCCAGATCCGGCTTGGTTAGGATCTCACCCGGAAGCCGAGCGGGAATGGTCATATAACGGTAAGTTAGAAGATGACGACGATAAAAAACCGAAAAAGGAAATGAAAATTGAGAGTGTGAGTCGGGTGGGTGTACTCGGTCCTGACTCGAACGAGTTAGGTGAGTCAGTAGGGGAGTCCAAGCGGGAAGAGAAAGAGAAGGATATTAAACAGGTTAATAATAGTAATAATAATAATAATAGTGACGTGCAAAGTTCAGTGAGTTTGTCGCTGAAAAGGAAGAAACGACGTCGTGGTAGTGGAGAAGGGAGTAGCAGTGGAGAGGAGGAGAGAGAGGGTGGTGATGATGAGGTTTCTCCCGCCACGAAAAAGTTGCCTGCGGTCAAATCTGAACCATGGCTTAAACTTCTTGAGATTATTCGCTCTCATCAGCTCGGCTCAATCTTTGAAAAGCGGCTTCGAAGCCAGGTAATATTCTTATAATCTTTATAAATTACTCCTTTTTAAAATATAAAATATATAAAAAGTAAAATTAAAAAACACATAATCATATGATATAACATTTAAAATTAAAATCATGCTTCTGATGTCATACCTTGTACTAACATATGATATAAGAATTCGATTGACGCAATATGAAAATTTAATTAAACTTAAGTTCATGAGAGTTTACATGATCATATGATATAAAAAATTAAAATTAAAATCATCCTACTTATGTTATTTCTTGTATCAATTTATTCCACGACGATAATTATAATAACTGGATAAATAATTTTATCGATGTGATTCAAGAGTTCAATTCACACGATCTGAAAATTTAATTAAAATGTAATTAAATATAAGTTAATAAAAGTTTAATTTAATTGGAATCCAGCTTAATTTTCTTATTTTAGTTGGTATGAAGGTTCGCGTTAACACTATTAGGTAAAACATTAATTACGTTTTAATAAAAAAAAATTGCAATTACAGCTTGGCACTGGTCTGTTGAGGTGTTATATAGGAGGCAGACCGTGTTCATGTGAGGGTGTTTTGGTAATTTAAATCGGGGGGAGAATACGTTTGAGGAGGATGTTGAGGTTAATATTGCAATGCATGGGCATCTTGTTTCTAAATTTCATTTTTGCGGTGCCGTACATTGGATATTTAGATCTGAGTGGACGGTGAGGATGGAATGCATCTTGGTCTAGGTGGGGTCTAAAGTAAGAGTTTTGAAAATAACGTTAATGATTTTTGAAGTACGGTTAAAGATAATTGCAGTTGTTGCGCTTGTCTGTTTTAAGGTGTGTTTAGTAAGGCTGTACAATTATTATTTTGAAAAAAAAATTAATTTTTTTTAAAATAAAATAAAAATATTATATTAATATATTTTTAAATAAAAATAATTTTAAAAAATAATCATTATTATATTTCTAAATATCTTTTCAGCGATAGAATAAGTTTTTGAAAAGCATTTTGTAACCGCATGGCAAAACACCTTTATTTAATACACAGCTGGCTCAAGTGAATTGAAAGCCATGTTTTTTCGTAATGTTTTGCCCTTTGCCTTGTTCATAAACGGAGAAGAAAATAATATTAATATAACGTGTGCGTGTTGACTCACGTCACTGATCCATTCGGCTTTTTAAGCTTTATACCTAACTTATTAAGCCCGAACTGAACTGTATCATGATTATATTCAAGGTTTGAATTATAGATTGATATTAATCTAAGTAAATGAAATGATGTTATTTTAATATTTTTTTTAAAAGTTAAATAATATTTTTTAGAAACTCTTTTTAAATCAAATTAGATTTTAATCAAGGTAATTAGATAGTACCCAATTTATTGTATTAGACTACCAAAATATTTTATTCAAACATGACTGATTCTCGTGGCTGAGGATTGGATATGATTCCACGCTAATGTTTTAATTAATAATTTAAAGTATTATGTACAGAAGAAGTGGAGTTTTTTTTTTTTTTTTGGCCAATAGGGAATTTTTCCTGCAGAGCAAGCTAGGAGCTAGATATTGGGAAATAGACTGCATGTATTCCGTTTTCTTTTAATAGGATAATTTTCTAGAAAATCATAAGTTTTGAAATGCCATTTTCTGATTTCTTGCTCGTCTGGTCTCTCTGTCGTCCAAAACTTGTGTGAATCAAGATCTAGTCTTACAAGTTAGAAACCACAAAAGAGGTTTCAAATCGGTCTACCACCTAATTAAATCCATCAACAAGAAATTAAGGATGCTTCAGTGTTAAGATTTTACGTTAAACAATTACATGGTTTGAAATATTTTGATACCTTTTTTCTCTTATCTTCGGTTTTGTAATTTTGTTTGTTGTCGTCTTTCTATGCCTTTTGACTAACTAGGAGCCACCTAGCCAATCACCTTCTTATTTGCTAGGACAAACAGTTTTTCACGTATGGAACTCGTTTCCTTTGCAAACTTTATGGATGCCATGATACTTCTCAATCATCCTGCTTTTATCATTTTTTATTTCTTAATTCTCTCTTCTTCTTCTTTTCTTTCCGACCCGTAGTAAAGATTTAGGCGACTCTTGGTGTGAGGTTTGAAAATGAAAGTGAATTATTGAAAAATAATCTTTATATATGTAAAACGTTTTTCTAAAAGTATGTTTGGTGTGATAATAAATTCAAAGATGGATTCTTGGTGAAAATAGGTATAAAATAATTAGAAAAATTAAAAATTATTTTGATTTGAGACAGCCATTTCTGGGATTTGTGGGCAAGATTTACCCTGCAAAGACCCCAACCGTCTTCCTTGACACCTAACCTCGCTCAAAAACTTGTACCATCTATGGTACAGAAGTAATTTCCAGCCCCATCAGTCTTGTATCGAACGTAATCTTAATCTTAAACATTTTCAAGAGGTGAAAGAGCTAGTTGTGGGGATAGAATATGCTGTGGTCAGTACCTAGAAAATATATTCTGAGATGGGAAATATTCTCTAGTGCAGGGGGTAATTTTAGGTCGTCCATGGTCCAAAAGTATGTCAAAAAATTTTAGTCGTTCCAATCTTGTTTATAAATGAGCGCTTGAACATGACCACCACCACCACCACTGCCGATCTGTTGGTGGACATAAAAGCCAGCTTTGTACGGTCAGGAATATTGACTTTTTGATGGCTTTTTGGTTTATGACCTCATCGCACGTGTTCTCAGTTGCTTGGTAATAAAAGGGACAGGGTGGGTTTTGGGCCCTTTGCTCTGTATAGCATTTGGGCTTGTTTTTCAAACAAAGCAATCCCCAGTCACGTATTCTAGTTTTATGGAGGAAGGAAATAGGGATGACGATGATATCGATGGAATGGATTTTGTATTATTCATTCCCGCACGCAAGCTCAAATAGTTATTTAAACTTGACCCAAGCCCGAATGGCTATAGATTTGAGGCCCAAACCAATATAATTGGGTTTTTTTTGGGTATTCATAACTTGAATTCAACATAATTAAGGTTATTTATTTATTTATTTATTTTAGGCCGGGTGGGATGTGGATTGCCACTTTTGACATGCCACACGAATTTTCTTTCCTCGTTGAAGGCAACTTATGCTTACATTCTAAGCTTATTAGTCAAACTCAATTTGATTGTGGCCGAGGAATTAAACAACTTATGTTTATAATCTAAGCTTATTAGTCAAACTCAATGTGATTTTGGCTGAGGAATTAAAAATAAAGGTTAAAAATACAGTGGAGAATAATCTGAATTATTAATTGAATTCCCATAATTCTTATATAAAAGTCACAATATTCCTGCAAAATTGATTCCATGTCTTCTTTGGAATAGGCAACATCTTTTGTTTGGTGTCAAATGGCTCCACAGTGATTGCTAGTGACCCTGCGTGTTCAGGAGGGAATTTTGAAATAAAAAGTAGTTTTTTTTATTCGTTATGGTATTTCTGATCAGTACCTGATGTTATTTACAACAACAATAATAATATTGTTTTGCAGGAATCTGAAAGGTACAAAAAGTTGATTCGGCAGCACATGGATCTCCAAATGATTCAATCTAGGCTTGATAAAGGGATCTACTCCAAATGCTTCAAAAAATTGTTCAAGGATCTCCTGATTTTATTGAACAATGCAATCGTTTTCTTCAGAAAAAACTCACCAGAAAATCTTGCTGCGAATGAACTTCGAGCTGTAGTTTTGAAGGAAATGAAGGAGAAGCTTCAGAAACCGAAACCGAAGCCTGTGGCTGTCAAACCTGCAACTGAACAATATTCTGCTTCATTTTCAAAGCCGAACAAATCTACTTCTACTATGGTAGCCTGCAGCAAACACAGTTCCATAAAAGCAATATCTGAAGGTGCTGGTAAAAAAGATGCAGAGATTGAAGAAAAACCCAAGGCAAATGAAAAGAAGCTTGAAGTCTCGATTGTGGGGATCGAGGAGAAGGGTTTAAAGAAGAAAACAACAAAAGAGAGGTCAGTCTCGGGGCGTAGAAACTCTAGAGCAAGCAGTAAGAATGGAGAGATAAAGCATCAATATGGCGGTAATGAACTAAGTTCACATGACGCGTTGGAGATTACGGTAGATAGGAAAGAAAGCACAGGCAGGAAGAAGGTAGGAGCAGCAAGCTTCTTGAAAAGAATGAAGCAAAATTCTCCAGGTCAAGTGATGGAGAACGACGACGAAGACTCCTCATCGGAGGATGAGAGTAAAGATAGTAAAACGGTGGATAAAAAGAGGAGAAGAAGGGAAGCAGATAGGATAACAAAGAGGGTAACTAGGAGTTCGAAAGGAAGAGGTTTGGGAGAAGATAGTCGAAACATAAAAAGAGGAAGGCCACCGAAAAAGCAAATGGATTCGGGTGGTGGGACAGGGAAGAGAGGGAGAGAGGACGATGATTCTGAGGTCGGAGTTGGGGGTGCTGGAAGAGCGAAGAAGAGATCAAGGAGGTGATGGTGGTGGTTGTATAATGTAAATTATTTTGGAGAGATTTTTGGATTTTTGTTTGGGCAGTGTAGAGTGACGTTCGCACGCATAGTCAGTAGAGAAAAGGGGTGAGAGTGTGTGGAGAAGATCAGACAGAAGGGAGGAAGTGGGATTGTATTTTCAAGTTATAGAATGTTTGTAGCATAGCCAGCCAGTGAATATACACAGCATGTCTAGGGAAAACGTGAATGATAGGCTTTTTTTTTTTTTTTTTTGGCTTGTCTTTGAAGTATGCAAATGAATCATGATCTTCAAATTCTAAATGGCATGCTTTCAGGAAGAGAGACACTCTGTAAACTTGAAAATGCTTGGGAGGTTATTTATTATTATTATTATCATTACTTATATTACTCTACTATTATTAAAATTATTATTTTTCAATAATAATATCAACATTTCTATTAATACTATTATTATGTTACTAATCAACATCACAATCATTATTATTATTATTATTATTATTATTAAAAGACTAAAATGCCTCTAATAACAATAATTAAATGTATTTTGATTATTTTACTGTTTATAAAATATTAAATAGATAAAAATATTTTATACAGGTTTATGAACCATGTGAAAATACTAAAACATCCTCAATTAAAATGCATTTATTTTTTGATAGGCAGCGGTGGAGGAAAAAAAATATACAAGAGGGGCTACAGCAAATCTCTTAGTATGTTTGTTATTTCAAGCTTTTAGATTGTTCAAAGTCGGTTGAGAGGGAGACAATGATTTAGATAATTTCTTCATTTATCTAGGCACCAAAGACTTCAATTGAGTACACCCCTCCCTCACTCCCAATTTCACCCTCTAGATTGTTTCCAATTAGCAAAATGTTTTCAATCATGGAAACTCTTTATTATTATTATTATTATTGTACATGTAATGTAATTTTCATGTGAATTACGTTTTCAAATTTGTACCTCTTTCATTTTAAGCCTGTTGAAAGTTTTGATAGCTTCATCTTGATATTATATTAAAATGTTTTGGATTTAATGATTATAAGCTCAACTTATATAAAATATTCTCATTCATTTCATTTTTTTTACTAAGTTAAATGAAAATAATTTCATGTTTAGATTATTTTTATGGATTTTGATATGAAATTTATCCAATTTATATCAAAATTCTGTTTTACTTGTATCTTTATCCATAGGATTAGCCAAAGCCAAATGATCCTAATACCTTCATTATCTAATAAAACAGATTTACTGCTTTGAGGTGTGCTCATGTTTTTTTTTTCTCAATTAAAACAATTAATGTGTTGTTAAACACACATGACAGCCTCTCAAAATCTACAAATTTCACTCTCTGGACAACTTAGTTAAACCCTTAAGATTGGCCTAATGATGGAAAACACTCAAAATAATTTAATTTAAATAGATAACAAAAACAGAAAAATATTTAATTGAACAGAAAAAAACAAAGATATGAAATAAAAATTTTCTTAAAAAAATTGAAATGAATCTTTACCTTTTTTATAACAAGAAATATAAGAAAATATGTTCTTTTATTTTTATATTTTTTAATTTTGAAACACTAATTCACCTAAATTTTTTTTATTCATGTCAATTGATTTAAAATAACAGTAAAAAAATTAATTATATTAAATTTTTTTCAATTTTATTCATTTTATTTGATTTAAAATGACTAAAAAAAATATTATAAATTTTTTTCTCCAAAAAGTTCGACTCATGTCGATTGATTTAAAATGACCTGTCGTGGTAAAAAAAAAATTATAAAAAAAATTTCCCACGTGCAATCACTTCACTCAAATTCCAGCTTGTTTTCATTTTCCCACTCCCAAAAAACTGCCTGACAAACGACTTCCATTTCACAAGTCATAAACCCCTGATCTCATCACTCCTCTTTCTTAACTCTTGTCTTGTCCAACCAAGTTACAAAAAACCTCAATCTTTTGCTCTTTCTTATTCGTCAAAGCCACCCCATTTCTGATTTCCTCTCTTTGTGCCTCAGATGTCAAACTGTACAGTTGAGTCCACCAAAGTAGAGACAAGTGCTGGAGCCAAGCTTCATACAAGGCTGTTCAAGCCAATGGAAGAAGGGAAGATAACACACAAGTTGGTGGTTGTTCTTGTACATCCATTTTCGATCTTCGGTGGTTGTCAGGCTTTTTTAAAAGGAATTGCTGCTGGTTTGGCTGGAAAAGGTTATAAAACCGTGACCTTTGATATGGGAGGTGCCGGTAAGTCTACTGGGAGGCCTTCTCTTACTGGTTTTGCTGAAATCAAGGATGTCATTGCTGTTTGCAAATGGGTTTGTGAGAATCTGTCTTCTGATAGGATTTTGTTGGTGGGTTCTTCTGCGGGTATGTGTTTTTTGCTTCTTTTTTTTTTTTAATGTGTCTGATTTGTGAGTTTTGGTGAGGAAAGTTTTATGCTTCGTGGGTGTTACTTAGAATGCTTATTTGATTGGTCTTCACGGGGATGTTGAGTCATTGGATCTGTGAACTGAGTGTTGGTTCCTGAATGTGAATCTGTGATAGTTGTTAGTTAGATTCTACCGATTTGGGGTTATTCATAATTTCATATCACAAAGAAAAATGATCAAAAGAGAAAACAATTTATTATCGTCAGCATATCTGAGAAGGTGCATCTTGATCTTGATGTCCAAGGAATGCCTGATTTGGACATATAGTGTCAAGGTTTGATGTTTCAAATCAATTTTTACATGTAATTTGCAGCATGGTTGGATATGCTAATTTGGAAGTTTGATGGGATTGAGGACATAGTTTGAGATTATTGACGGTAATCAATTTCTATTTTGGTAATGATTTTGCTTCTTGATAGAACTTGTCTAGTTCTAGCATATGCTTTGTTCAATTTGTCCATAAATTGGGATTTGAAGATCTGCTTTCTGTGACTTTATCTCAAATACTTTTCTGGTTCTTGTATTCTGTTTGTTTTGATGGATTTTAGTTGGTCGGATGAGTTAATATTATAAAGATGAACAGTTTTGTAAGAAAAGCACTGACATTTCTAGGTGTCACGTTTCTGAATATTAGATTGTTTTTCTTACTGAAGCTTTTGGCTTAAACGTTTCGCCTCCATGTTCAGATTAACCCTTTTTGCCATAATTTAGGCTGCCACAGGCCACCATCACATGTAATTTCCATGTGGTGGGAAAAAAGAAAGAGCTGGATATCTAGAAATATTGGGAAATATTGGTGTGTCCATATAATGGGAAAGTTTTAGGTAATCGAAAATTCCTTCCTAATCTGTGTTGCTGATGAAGTTGATCCTTTTGAACATTGCTTTCTTTTCTGTTGCTTTTGATTGAATTTTGATCAACCCGATATATACTCAATGCAGTTCTGTTTTGATCTCCCTGCCAGTAGAGCTTAACAACTTGTCTTGCGCTGTCAATTATAGCAAAATCTTCTCTGAAATATTGTTTGTTAGGGTGTTGCTGCACTCTAGTCATTGTTTAGCATGATGGTGATGAATTCATGCTGCTGCTTTACTATGATTCCAATAATTCTAAGTTCTTGACATTTAACTGCTATGGCAACATGAAATTCCACTTAACTGCTATTGCAACATGAAATTACACTGACGTCGTTGCGTGAAACGAACCAATCTTCGGATTATGTTTTCTCCTGGTACAGGCGCACCGATTGCAGGTTCTGCGGTAGATGAGATTCAGGAAGTCATCGGCTATGTTAGTATGGGTACCCTTTTGGCATGTTCGCCTTTATCCTTTTTGGAAGACACCACAAGGGAATCCTAAGTCTCCAAAGCCAAAACTTTTCGTTATGGGAACTCGGGATGGGTTTACCAGTGTTAAACAGCTGCGGAACAAGCCGAGTTCTGCTGCAGGACGTGTTTAAACACATCTAATTGAAGGAGCAAGCCACTTCCAAATGGAAGGTGCTGAATCTGATAACCAGATGGTGAACCTAATCCTTACATTTACCTCATCTTTATAGGAATAGAAGATGCCCTGGTGTCTTGTGAGGTGTGCTGGGTTAGATTGCCTGAACTGTATTTCTTGTGCATGCCAATTATCCTTGTTTAATTTGCAGGTTTTGAATGATGGATTACACAGTCAACTAATGAGTGAGAGTGGCCTCTAACCTCACTGCTATTGCAATATTGACGAGAGATTTTTTCTGCCATTTTTACATATTCAGATGTTACTGTCAAAATAATTTACATCAATATTTCATAATTCAACGAAACAAAACAAACACTGGAATCAAAGCTACTGCTTCAACTAGCCAACATATAATTAGCCAAGGAATTGTCATGCGCTTTGCTGGTCATAAAATTAGAGCAAGCTATAATACAACTCAGGGCCACTAGTTGCTAATAAGCCTACAAGTCACATGTCATAATTCTCACCACGATGATCACTAGGAACAATTCTACCATTTCTTGCCATTTTGTTGCCACCTGAGCCTTTGATTCCTCTACCTTCACCAACAATCTCATCATACGGCTGTTTTCTCCATCCCCGTTTCTGGTCCCTTGATTGAATATGGGGAAACGGATGTTCTCCCTCATCTGCTTTGATGCCAAGAAAAAGAAACATTTTATTCTTTTTATCATCAATGATGGATTGTTTTCAAGAATCCACTACAATTAAGGAATGGGTCCGGTGCTGCATGTGTCAAAATGATTTGTCTGTTCAACAATCCAAACCTCACCAATGCTTAACACGAAAATGCAGTCATAGCTGATCATGCTTGAGAATTGAAGACAAGCAATAAATGTTTACTTGCATCCCACTAGATTGATGAAAAAAATACTAGTAATTGTAGGAATAACAGTATAAAACTATTACAGGCTGATATGAACACCCAAAACTATAATTAGATTATACAACAGATAGCAGGGAATCTTTATTGCTTACGATAGAAACATGTTATGTGCAATTAGTTATTACCGCTTTCACCATCTGATGCATCTTCAAGCCTTGCAATTGCTTTGACCAGGGCTTGTTCTTGTTCCTGCATGAAAGGGAAGATATAAATGCAGCAACTGAAGATAGTAGAACAGTTCGAGGTGTGTGGTACTTACTCTAAGAACTTTCTTTGCTTTCTCAATTTCCAAAGGATCAGGATGGCTAGCACCAAGAACTTTTTCTACCTGTTCAAATTCATTAAATTAGGGAAGAGAAGTTCCTTTCATTTAATGTATGTGAAACGAGTTCCAACATCCATCTTACCTCCTTTATTAGAGTATCTGTGTGAAGTATCTCAATATCACCCATAGATTTCTTCGCAATGCCATTCTTGGTTAAAAAGAAATCTTTTTTGGATTGACCCTTTATGGTTCCTCTACCTCTTCCTGCAGCAGCAACTGCACCACCACGTGCAATTGATTTCCTATTCCCACGGCCCGTTCCAGGCCTGCCACCTCTATGGAAAAGTCCAGTTTCCTCATCCTCCCACCTAATATCTTCAGGAGATATCTGCCATGAACACATGTAGATAAGTAGCAACAATAAACTAGAAATTCATTTGACTCTGTAAACGACAGATTCCAAAAGAAAGAGTGATGGGAACACAAGAAGACAATTGATGGCAACTGCACAAGGGAAGACAGTGGTTGAAAAACCAAGCACTATCAGTAATATTCCATGTCACATTGAATGCATCACTAATTGACCGCTTGACACTATTACTAGCCTAGAATGAGGTCAAAGGAGTGAAGGGTATCAAATTTGTTTGAATTGCCCCTACCTTTCAACTAGGCTTTCATTATATATAGGAAAAGTAGTGCTGTTGTGCTGTACATAGTAATTACAAAGAGGAAATCTAGGAAGCTAAATATAATAAGGTAAATTTCCTATTTAAGCATTTACAGCTGTATGCTTGATTTCAGCCTTTTTATTGACATCCCCCCTCAAATTAATGCGGGCTTATCCATAAGCATCAATTTGGTAGTAAGAAAATGATGACGTTGTCGTGTGAGAGTCTTGGTAAAAATATCAGCCACCTGAAGGTTGCTAGACACATGTGGAAGTGATATAGTTTGAGCTGCAAAAGCATCACGAATGAAGTGGCAATCCACCTCAATATGCTTCGTGCGCTCATGGAAGATAGGATTGGCGGTAATGTGTATAGCACTTGTATTATCGGCAAAAAGAGGAGTAGGAGCGCACTGCTGAAAACCAAGCTCAGCAAGGAGCCCGTGGAGCCAGATGATTTCGGAACAAGCTTGGGACATAGCCCTGTATTCAGACTCAGTAGAAGACTTGGAAACACGGTCTTGTTTCTTGCTCTTCCAGAAAATAAGTGCAGGGCCAAGGAACATACACCAACCAGTAGTTGAACGCCGAGTGTCAGAACACCCGGCATAATCAGCATCACTATAAGCAATGAGATTAAGAGAAGTACCAGCAGGATAGCAAAGTCCTCTTTGAATTGTGCCATGAACATAACGAATTATTCTTTTAACAACAGCCATATGGAGGTGCCTCGGAGAAGCCATGAACTGACTAACCTGTTGTACTGCTAAGAGATATCAGGTCTAGTGTTTGTAAGATAGATCAAGCTGCCCACGAGTGTACGATATGCTGCTTGGTCTGATAATAAATCATCCTCATCTTTGCATAGCTTGAGATTAATTTCCATTGGAGTATCAAGTGGTGGCGAATTCTGGAGACCAGCAACTGTCACCAAGTCCATGGCATACTTGTGTTGGGATAAAAATATGCCATGTGAACCAGCATGAATCTCTAGACCAAGAAAATATGTTAGAGGACCTAGATCCTTCATGTGGAAGGATTTCTGCAAATGCTGCTTTAGTTGATCAATCAGAGCTAAATCAGTACCGGTAATAACTATATCATCAACATACACCAATAGAAACACAACTCCATGTGCAGTCTTACATAGAAACAAAGATGCATCATATTTACTTTTGAGGAAATCAAATTGAAGAAGGATAGAAGTAAATCTCTCATACCAAGCACGAGGAGCTTGTTTGAGACCATACAAGAAGCGGCGTAACTTACACACAACAGAGGTAGGAGTGGAAAATAAGCCTGCTGGTGGTCGCATATATATATCTTCAGTGAGATCACCATGAAGAAAGGCATTCTTCACGTCCAATTGGTGTAAACACCAATGTTTAGATGCTGCGATGGCCAGAATTGTTCGAATAGTACCCATTTTGGCTACGGGAGCAAAAGTCTCCTTATAATGTACTCCATATTTTTGATGGTTTCCAAGAGCCACCAATCATGCTTTATATCTGTCCAAGCTGCCATCAGCCTTGATTTTAACAGAATAGACCCATCGACACCCAAGAGGAGTCACACCAGAAGGACAATCAACAATGTCCCAAGTCTGATTAGCTTCGAGAGCATGTAATTCTTCCTGCATAGCTTGCTGCCAGCATGGTTCTTTAGCTGCCTGTGATTAATCAGTAGGAATAGCAATAGAGGATAACCCTTTTGAGTAATGCTATATCCAAGAAACATGAACTCGATTAGTGTGTGGATCAAAACATAGATAACCCTTTTGAGTAATGCTATATCCAAGAAAGGCACACCTAATTGACTGAGCAGAAAGTTTATTTCTATGAGGTGGAGGAAGATGCATGAAGCATACACACCCAAAGGTGTGAAGATTGGTGTATATAGGATGGCAATGATGAAGCCGGAAATATGGAGACTCTAGACCCAAGACTTGTGAAGGAAGTCTATTGATTAGATAAGTTGCTGTAATGAGTGCTTCCACCCAAAACTTAGGAGGAACAGAATTTTCAAGGAGCAAAGTACGGACCACATCCAAAAGATGGCGATTCTTGCGTTCCGCTACTCCATTTTGCTGAGGAGTATAGGAACATGAGCGTTGAGAAATGATACCGTTAGATTGCAAGAAAGATTGGAAATCGTTAGACATATACTCCCCTCCTGAATCTGATCTAAGAGTTTTAACAGTGGCAGAAAATTGAGTGTTAACCAGTACAAGGAACAATTTGAACATAGAGAAAACTTCTGATTTGTTCCGCAAGAAATAAACCCATGTATAACGGCTATAGTCATCTATAAAGGTTACAAAATACTTGTATCCGGCATGAGAAAGGATAGGACTAATTTCCCAGACATCACTATGAACTATCTCAAACAGATTTGTTGCTCTGCTGCCTTTAAAAGGAAAAGGTAATACTTTACTTTTGCCAAGCTTACATGTGACACAATCAAGGAACATACTGGAAGAGGAATGCATTGTAGTGTTTATTGATCCAGATTTCAACAGATGGGAGAGAATTTTAGGATTTGGATGACCAAGACGTTTATGCCAAACTTCATTAGACACTTTAGGTGCAATACAAAAGAGAGATAAAACAGAGGAAGGAACCAAGGTGTGTGGAACATGAAATTGGATGAAGAATAGACGTCCGTGCTTAGGCCCTTTCGCTACCAGCTGTCTCGACATCTGGTCCTGTACAATACAGCCATGTTTAGAAAAATATACATCATAGTTATTGTCCACAAACTGACCTACAGAAGCTAGATTTAAAGCAAGCTTAGGTGAGACAAAAATATCCTTTAAAGGAGGTATATCACCAACAACTACAATGGGAAGAGCATTGCCATTAGCTGTTTGAATATGTGAGGATCCACAATATTTGCGGATATTAGTTAAGCCACCAAAGGAGTTTGTCATGTGATTGGAAGCTCCTGAATCTAAGATCCAAGGAAGAGTCGAAGAACCAGTATCTTGAAGACCAAGTGTGGAGAAAGCACTCATAATCATTTCTTGCACCATCTCTTTGGTTAATAAATGTGCTGGAGGCTGTGAGATAGGTGAGCCAACAAGAGGCTATGGAGCAGAAGGATCAGTATTGGTAACAACAGTGTGATAAGCTTTGTTCTTGCGAGGAGGACGAATAGAACATTCCTTAATAATGTGTCCTGGCTGTTTGCAGTAGTTGCAAAACTTATTTGGACAATGAGGTGCAATATGACCATACTTCTTACAGTTATAGCATTGTGTCTTGCTCATATCATGGTCTTTCCCTTTTCTGTAAGCAACATAAGCAACTGGGGCAACTCTGGTCTGCTCCATAATGGTATGAGTATGGAGACGCTGTTCTTCACGCAAGAGTTCTCCAAAACAAGCATCCAAGGATGGAACAGGATCACGATTGACAAGAGAGGCACGTACTGGTTCATATTCAGATCGCAATTTCATTAGAAATTGATCGCGTTGGCTGATTTCATGGACTTGCTGCACTACCAACACTCCTTCGGCAGAGATTTTAGCTGTAACAAGATCAGAATAGTCATTCCACAGAGTCAAAAATCCAAAATAGTAATCTTGAATAGAGAGATCTCCTTGGGTATAGTTGGCAATAGCCAACTCAAGCTGAAACCGCCTAGCATTGTTATCTTGGTTATAGACTTGTGTGAGGTGATCCCATATAGCCTTTGCTGATTTATGAGGGCGCAAAGACAGGATCAGATGTGGCTCTATAGAACTGAGAATCCATGACATGATTTGTGCATCTTTGGCTGCCCATGCTGCCTTAGCAACAACAGATCCCTCAACAACCAAGTCGTCTTTGTTGCTGTCATCTATATGGCTCCATAACTCCTTTCCCTTGAGAAAGATCTCCAACTGAAATGCCCAAGCAGTATAATTTTTGCCAGTAAATCTGACACAAACATTATCTAACTTTTCCATGATGCCTATGACTGAGAGAGGAAAAAAAAGACTAAGATTTTAGGAATTCTATGAGAGAGGCTCTGATACCATATCAAATTTGTTTGAATTGCCCCTACCTTTCAACTAGGCTTTCATTATATATAGGAAAAGTAGTGCTGTTGTGCTGTATATAGTAATTACAAAGAGGAAATCTAGGAAGCTAAATATAGTAAGGTAAATTTTATATTTAAGCATTTACAGCTGTATGCTTGATTTCAGCCTTTTTATTGACAAAGGGCTTGTTTAGCTTTACATTATCCACAACCACGCAACACACACACATAAAAGGGGAAAAAAAAGGAAGAAGGTTAGCTTGATCTTATCAATACTGCAGAATAAAATCACATCCAATGGAAAAATTCCGTTTCAAATCAATTTTTCATATTCCAGTGGTTGAACCAGTAGGGATGAGAAATCTTTGGATATACTACAAAAAGAGAACATGCAAGCAGGATCAACATTCACATCTTTAAGAAGACCAAGCATCAATCTCACTTTAACCCCAACTATCATGCAAAGATTCTCACACGCTCTCACAACCAGGAAAAAAGGGAGATAAATTCTATCGGTATTTTACAACCACAAACAATTTGCTGGTCAGCATTAAGACAACTAAATGTTAATAAAACATATCAACTTATCAGCTCCCAGCAACACAGCAAAACCTTACCTCTTTGAGATTGACCCATTCCCACGTTTCATCCCCTGTATTAATATCATAAACGAAAGCATGCCTCCCCCTTACCTCTTTGAGATTGACCCATTCCCACGTTTCATCCCCTGTATTAATATCATAAACGAAAGCATGCCTCCCCTGTCAATTGTGGAAAATGAAAACGTTAAAAGGCCAATGATAGGCAGATTATTACATAATCAAGTGTAGAATGTACCTCAACTGCATTGTAGTCAGTTATAACAGCTTCATAGAAGTGGTTGTCCTCTGGCCATCGAGTCCAAACTTTCTTTCCAATTAAATCATTGGCTGCAAAGGCACCTAAAGAGCCATGGTTAGCAACTTGTGCCCTGCCAGACAAACCTGTAGAACATTGCTGCATGGACTTGTTGAGGATGCAGCAGACAGCCTCATTAACCAAAAGTAGAGGATAAAAAAGTAAGGTACAAATCCTCATCATTTTGCTCACTTATTCAACTTACTGATTTGGGCTTCTTGTTCCCAGATCCAGGAGGAGGGCCATGTCTCAGGGCTGATAAAGATTGTTGAATAGATGGATGCAATACAGGAGAAGGTGCACCGGACAATGAGGCGACTGACTGTGATGTTTTCTGTTTCTTGCGTGATCCTGAAGCAGAAGGACTAGCTATAGTGTTGTGAGAAGGCTGGGTGGTGCTTGGCATGCTAGGTGGGATCCCATTTGCCTTTCTCCATTCCCTGAAATCATAGGATCCTTAAAGAATCAGCTCAACAGATATTATAAAAACTGTCTGGAAGACATTATATCATTTAAGAATCTGCTCAACAGATAACTAATGAAAAAACTAAACCTTATCCTCCGGATGATATCATCAGCATTAACCCTAGCTAGGAGCTCCCTGTGCTCCTCATCTGAAACTCTTAGTTCTTTTCTGAGTTCTGTAATTAGGCTTTCCTTTTCCTGGAGAAGAACAATCAGAGGAAGAGAGTCTAAAATTTGTTTAACATCCAATAGTAGAACATAAATCTAATGTACATGAAATGGACAAAGATAATACCCAAGTAATGGCATCTGACTGGGCTTTGAAGGCTCGCAAGACTGAAGTATATGCTTCTTGTTCAATATTGTGAATTTGGGTTTCCATGTCACTATGCAAACTTGGCTGTGAAGCACCACCAACAACTGCAGATCTTCCATTTCCAGCAGTTCGCACCCCACTTTGGAATCTATTTCGATGTGTTGGTGGAAGGTCATCATCAGTTCCTGCAATTTTAGAGATAAAAAACACAATGCATTAACTCTTTACAGTAAAGAAAAATGAAACAATTTTAATTTCTATCATCTAAACACCGACGTACAGAACAAAATCTAAAAGATGCAATGACCAAACAGAAAAACATTTACAAAGATCCAATCAAGTAACCATGCGAAACTGAAAGTAGCTCTTCAACATTGAAATACTCAAAGCCAGAAAAGAATGATTCCATTTGTCTATTCAGCCTGCATGAGTGCATGTGCTTCAGTAAAAAGTAACAGCACATCTTTCATCACAGTTGTACAAACGAAAGCTTCTAGCAAGAAATATCAGACAGCTCTCAGGTTTTGTTTCTTCTATCTGGAAATGTTAATACCACCAACCATCCTCTTATACTCTTCGTTCAAGTTATTTCTACCTGGTTTATGGTTCGGTTTACAGAGATTCCTTCCAAGAAATACAGACAGCTGCCCCTTTCTGTTGTTGGCATTGTTTTAGACTCGAACCCACCTCAACCTCACCCATCCATGCCTGGAGTAGTAAGTTTCCATGAAAAAACCCTTGACATCCTGGGTCAAGAAAAGTTTTTCAGCAAGTATATGCCTGCCATCTCTTACAGAAGTAAGTCCATTCCCTGTATATCCCAAGACACTGACATACTAACAAATGAGTAAACCATCCCTAGTGATTTCTTACACTTTCAATTCAAACATCAGTTCAAAACCAGACATTTTCCTTTTAACCTTAAAGTGCAAAAACCTGATTATCATCAACCATGAGCAACCTCATGCATTTCTAACCAACAGTAGGCTTACAAATTATGAAATGAGCTATAGAGAAAAAAAATACACACTATGAATAACAATAAACACTTTAAACTAACTCACCACTACTATCGGAAAGCTTGTAATCCATTTCAACAGCTAAAAAATCAAGCCTGTTGCTTTCAACCTTCTAACCACAGGAAACAAACTCAACCACCTTAACAAACCAAACAAATTCTTCACAAATGCAAGTTACAAACGACCTGACAACCAATTAAAACAATAAATTTCTAAATCAACAAATTATGGAGCACACTTCAAAGATCATAAAAGCTTACTCCTGCTTCAGAATACAACACATTTATGCCAAATTCACCAAAATTAGCTAATTCACATAATTACCTCCTGTAAACATATAAAACAATTTTAAAAAATAATTGCACGCACAATCTCCTTGGTTACTTTTTTGCTTCAAGCACCATCTAAATAACTTCATAAACAATTTCAGAGATCATAAATGCTTACTCCTGCTTCATAAAAAACAACAGATTTAAGCCAAATCCACACATATGAAGCCCTAATTCACAGATGCTCCTGCAACCCTATAAAACATTAAAAATAAAACTTAATTCCACACACATTCTCCTTAACTACCTTTTTGCTTCAAGCACCAACTAAATAACTTCATAAACAAGGAACTACAGCTAAATTCAAAAAAAAAAAAAAGGGTACTTCACAGGAAAAAGGCCACCTATAACTTGATAAACAAGAAATTAAAGAAAAATTTAACAAAATCAAACCAAAACAGAA
The DNA here is from genome assembly GCA_015708895.1 of Populus ilicifolia. Lineage (NCBI taxonomy): Eukaryota > Viridiplantae > Streptophyta > Magnoliopsida > Malpighiales > Salicaceae > Populus > Populus ilicifolia. The sequence goes on along the minus strand of SRLM01000026.1, from coordinate 1,078,076 downwards.
AAAGATCAAAACTTTCATAGGCTAATCACTACCATCCAAATCCCTAATGTGCATCGAAATTCCACTAAACCCTAGAAAAACTCAAATTCGACCAAGTTACCGAATTTTGCGGTTTCAAAATAAAAACCCTTTAATAAGTCTCGAACTTTAGGCTCCTCTTATGGCGAACAACAAAACCCTAATAGTTCACTGTCCAATTCCTCCAAATTGAACCAGGAAACAACGTTGAGAGCTTCAAAACAAGGAAATTCGACAGCGTTTTGTGGGAAACGCGTAGAATTGTGTGAGTTTTGAGTGGTAATTGTTGGTGGGGTGGTTTTGGAGGGGAAAATTACAGTTTAGGGAGCGTGAATATTGTGGAATTTGATTGATTGAAAGAATAAGAAGAGGGAATGTGTCTTTCTTTTATTTTTAAAATAGAGTTTTAGCAAGATTTAAGAGTATTTCTGTATCGATCTTCAATCTATCATGCGTCTGATAATTTAATATATGTTTTTTTTTTATATAGTTGTTTAGTTTTTTTTTTATATATTTTAATAATTATATATGTAAAATTGGGTTTGGATGAAGGTTTTTAATTCCATTTTGTTTACTCCAGGAAAAATATTATATATTTTTTTTAATTTAAAAAATAAATTAAATCAAAATATATTTTATTTAACTTGAAATCTTAACTTCTTTTGAAAATTTTATTCAAAACATCCTCGTCATTTTATTTTTGATTAAATATTATTTTTTTAATATTTATATTTTTTAATTTTATTTTACAACAATATTAAACTTTATAATTTTTATTTATTTATTTTTAATTAAATTTTTTTAATTTTATTATTCAACTTCTTCAACATTTAATTATTTATAAATTAAACTATATTATTTATTTTGATTTATTTTTTAAAAAATTATTTTAAGATCATGACTTAAGTTACAAGTTTAGCAAATTAACTATAGTAAACTTATGTCATTTTATTATTTTTTTTAGATTTATATTTTTTAAATTTTATTATTTAATGATAAATTTATTAAAAATTAAATTTTATATTTATTTTTATTTTTTTATTATGGTTATCGTGATTTTATAATTTTAGTTAAAAATTAAAAAGATTAATTCAAATCAATTTTAGTTAAGAATTAAAAAGGTTAATTCAAATCAATTTAATGTTGTTATCTTAACATATATTTTTTAAAAGTATTGTCTTGAATTTTCACAAGTAAAACCATATCTTTAGTAATCATCCAAATTATTTTTGAATTTTTTAAGTTAATTTAATCATATCAAGTTTTTTTTTATCTATATATAAAATTTAAATTAGATAATTTTAAAATAATTTAAATTTAAATGTAAATCATACTTATTAAATCAATCTTAAAAACAATACATCAAAACATCCTAGATCAATTAAGATTAGAGGAAAATAGCAAAAGAAAAAAAACTCAATAATCTTTATTAATTAAATAGCTTAGTCAACCTGATTTTCATTCAAAATTAAATTTTTAACTTGATTTTTTTCTAAAACAATTCTCTTTTATAAAAAAAAATTCATTTTAATACATTAAAAAAAATTTAAATTATTTTTTATTTAGATTTAGTTTTACAATGATAATTAAAATCATCTAAAATCATAAATTTCAATGCATGAAATACTTTCAAACTCAATTTCATCTCCACATAACACTTGCATAGTCAAATAAGAAATTATAAATTGTAGTGATTTGAATAAAAAGAAAAAAAAATAATTGAAAACCTTTTTTCATTAATGTATTTTTTTTATTTTTTAAGTTAAAAATTATTATAATCATAAAAAAGGTTCAATTTAAAAATAAAAAAAAATACAAATTGATCTTTTATATATATATATATATCTATAAAAATATAAAAAGAATAAATTTAAGAAAATTATATAAAAATTCACATTAAAAAATATAAGAACTTATTTTATTTTTATTGAATTTTAATAATTAAATTATTTTAAAAATCATACATATAAGATTAATACATAAATATTTATAAAATAATTACTAATACTATCATAAACAATGACATAATTAAAAAAACACTTCTTCAAGGCCAGCTGTTTTTTCAACGACATGTCAGTACAGACTACGTTATGCGTTTTCTTTATAAACTCAAAGCGGTGCGTTTTGTATATCTTGCTTTCTCTATCTCTGAAAATCTTTTTTTCCTTCCATTTGACTTTAAGCAGAAGCTGTTTCTCTTACATTAGAGCCTTTATTGAATCTTGGTTCATCTGCGTTATTCATAATTACTGTGTATTTCTTGTTTTTTTAAACTCCCTAGTGATTAATAACGTGAATTTAGGCTTATGATCCTTGAAGTGGATGATGGAAGCATTTTGCTTGCAGAATTTATGAGACTTTTTAGGCGCTATTTGATGAAACGCCTCAATGAATCAGCTCACATTTTGCTAAATTAAATAAATCTCACGAAGAAATTTTGGTTTCTTTAGCAATTTTAGTGAAAAGAATCAACCACAATAATGTCTGGTGGGGGTTGCAGAGAAGGGAAATATCGAAGGATTGGAATTACTTGAAGACCATGCAATACGTAGTTTTTTTTAATGAGATATATTGACTAAAGGTCACTTTTTTTTTATTAGAAATTTAGTATGAGATGATAACCATTTTTCTAGTGGATTGTTTCTATTAGAGCCCATGTTTTTGTTCTTAATTTTGGGTTTCCTTCTTTGAGGAATTGGTGCATTTTTTCCCAAATAAGCTCTTCATTTTTTGGTGGTTTAGTTACAGCAAAAGACGGAGAGGAGAAGGTGTTCTTTTATGAAGACATTTTTTATTTATTTTTGCTATTCATTATTTTGGCATTCATATCTGTTCCTTCTGATCTCCTAGATTTGCAAGTTAATCATGCACTAATTCGTTAGCAGAAAAAAGATTGGTTCTGTCTTCTTTGATTTTCTTTTCCTTTCTTGTAGTTAAAATTCTTACTACTTCACATTATAATGAAAGAGTGTATCTGTTAACTCAGAATTACAAACGTTAGCTGAAGTTGCATGTGCCTGGAAATTTTTGGTTTTTTAATGTTTAGATCTGATTCTATTATTTGGTGTGCAATGGTATCATGTGATTATAACACAATGATGCCATGTGAGAATAAGATAGGAATAAGGATTAATTATTTCTTGGTTTGCAGAGAATGTGATTTCCATTAAATCTTGAGGTTTGGAAATGAGGAACGGTCAACTACTTGGAACCACTTAAGCTTCAGGAAAAGCTATTCTCTAATAGAAAAGCTCATAAGATTCTGGATACGCTGTTGTCCCTGCAACACTCACCTACATATACTCTTGGAAAACAGTGAACTGATAATAATTTATTGATCCCTTGTGATGAACTTGAAAAGATAGGAACTGAACTTCACTATACACAAAGAGGAGGTGACATTACTAATCATGGTCCTCATCAAACCATTTTATACCCTGTCATTTCTCTTTGTGACGTTGGACTTGGTGCTCGGACTTATGTGGAGAAACTTGAATTAACAATGATTGAGATGGCATCACTACATAGTGTGAAAGCTAGTGCACGAAAAAGTGTGAGAACTGGGGTTTGGGTTGGAGATAGAAAGATTGGTGCAATTGGAGTTTGCATATCATCCAGAATCACTTCTCATGGATTGGCATTCAACATTGATCCTGATTTAGACTATTTTAAGCATACCGTGCCTCATGGGATTGCTGATAAAGAGGTTACATCTTTGAGAAGGGAGACAGGTACTGTGCTTCCTTCTGATGAAGTAATTCATGAGCAGTTGATATCTTGTTTTGGAAGAATATTTGGTTTTAAAAATCTTATTTGGAAGGAAAGTAAGTCAATTTTGCTAGATAATGGGAAACCTGAAAGGCTTGTGGACTGATAATGCGTCAATAGTTATGTAATGAGAAAACTAAATGACATGTGGCTATTAAATGCCCGAAAGATAAATTATGTAAACCTTTTTCTGTATGATTGATGATTCGTTGAAATGAATCAATGGAATTTTGTGTATGTGAAAGGTATTTTAGCTATCTAAAGTTATGTATTATGTCTATACTAGAAAAGAGACACAGTAGCTTAGATCATGCAATACCTGAGGATATTGTATTGTTTTTTTTTTCTTTTCAAAATGCGTTAAAAGCTGTAGACTAGGTGAATTATTTTCAGGAATTTGGGGAATAGGGAAATTAGGATCGTCCATGGTAATTTTTTATTATGTTTTGAGATTGTCAGTGTGATTGTAGGCAATATAGGTACAAGGCATTTGAGAATCCTGAGGTCCTGTTGTGATGATGTTGGGAGAGTACTCTAGAAGCAACTTTGATGCTGTTAGATCCAGGATCAGCATCTTTAATCAGTGAGATCTTGTTGGTACATTGATTTTATGCACAAACAATGCATGTTCTAGGTAATTCTGAAGCCATATTTTCCAGTATTATATGAGATCAGAATGCATATGATGATGGCAGCAATATCTTTCATTCAAGGAGTTGGAAATGAGTAATGTCTCTATTTTTTTCCTGTTGGAATAATTACATTTTCCCTTGCTTGTAGAATTACTGTTCACTTGTACTCAGGATTCCCAGCCCAGGAAACCACCAAGTGACTTCACAAAAACTATATTCTAAATACCTCTCTCAAAGTTCCTTGACTAGATCTCCCAAATTCTTCATGTAATGTTCTTAAACCTCCAGATCATTTTTCTTCTACCCTAGGAGATGATATTGCAATTTATAAACATAAAAAAACTTCCACCATCTGCTGAATAATGTAAAGTGACGGAGGAGTGATACACCATCACATGGCTAAATGGAAGAGAATTTACTAAATTTAGAGGATTATCCTTATAATAATGCTTCAAAGATTGCTGCTCAGGTTTGGGCAGGCGGATACCTTTTTAGCATGTTCTCAGGTTTTAAAATCTGGACTCTATTATTCAATCCACCTTGGAATCTCCAAAAACCACTGTCCATGAGGTGAATTATGAAATAAAAACACATATACAAATAAAAAAAATTGGGCACGGCTGTCAAGCTGGCCAAATTTGGTTGGGGAGAAATATTAACTATATTAGACAAGCAAAAGCAATCCTGAAGGCTCAGCTCTAACTACATCAACTTGAGGTTCATATGAATGCTGCATTAGGATCTGTTTGGAGAAGAATAAGATGGAATCCAATTGACATTAGTCAATGTTCTGAACGGTAAAAGAGGAGCATTGCATTTTCTTGGAAGAAGATGATTGCTTTTTGCTGTGGAAATTAGTCTTTCCCAGCTAAGTCTAGCTGTATCTGTTACTCTTAACAGAAGTACAAAACTATTGAATGATTTAATAAAAAAGGACAGAAGAAGAGGGGATGATTTGGTCTCATGTGATAAGTCACATGAGGTTTTAAGTTAAGTATTTGAAGGACTGCACAGAAGTCAGAAGTATAATATTCAATTCAGAATCACATGGTCAGCTGCTTCCAAGTTCCAACTTATTCAAGAATAAAAGTTCTATCATTAAACTTCTGATAAAAATAAAGAAGCAAATCACCAAAAATACAGTTCATATGGAAATGTTACTGGGATAGTGGCCAGTCAAATTATGCTTCTACAAGATTCTAACATGCATTATAATTGATCCTGTCTTGCCTTCTGCTGACGTGAATCAATGAGCTGCTCTGTCATCTTTATAGTCCGCCAACTGAAAATTTTTTCCCATGTACAGATATTTCATTTATATATGATTTTAGGAAATCTTTTGTCCAATTATTGCTCACCCTGTTAGGAAATGGTCTAGATCTACCCCTTCTAACCGTAAAAGCTGAAACATAGTCTGGTTATTCTGAATGGTCTGTCCATTAGCTTCTTGTTTATCTGTAGTTCCAAGGGGAAAGAGAACATCTTCTACCTGGTTAAGACATTGGGGTTTAACCACCAAACTGGCCTAGGTTTTCTTTTTGTATATATATTACACCTAGCCAGAGTTGAGCACAAACAATTTGCAACAGTATGCAATGCCTCCGTGAGAAGACATCATAGACACCACCGTTTCCTTAGCTCCAAAAAAACCAGCAATCTCATTGTCTATACAGCACTACATAATGGGAAATATTCACAGAGCTTTTCTCATTCTATTTTCCTTGATTGTTATTCATGTTCTCATGTCCTCTCTTCTGTGTCTTCACCATGAGAGAAAGGTCCAATTGTTAGACAGAAATCAAGGAAGGAGATTGCTAGTTCCTTTTGCTTCTCTTTCAGCAAATGTTAACAAGTCAACTGGAGCCAATAAAGACCCTCAGAAAGCTGCGGAGACAAGTCTCAGGAAGGCTCCACCAAGTTTTTCAAACCCTACTCAGAACAAGTAGCCTTAACAGTCTTTGTATAGAGATCTTTAAAAGGAAGAGAATTTCGTTCTCTTTCTGCATTTTTGCAGTTTTCCCCCTTTTAGTTTTACTGCTGGATAGGTATCACAATTGGATCTCTACAAAGTTCTTAGTCTTTCTTTCAGGATTTCCTTTTCTTTAAAGCTTATGAATCTGTAATTCCTTCATTTTTTTGTTAGTATCTGCTTTTCAGTAAATTTAGAAAGACACAAGGTGAACTTCATTTACAGGAACTTTGTGTAAGATTATATTAGCAGCTTTTTTCTGGTAGATTGCCAATTTGTAGTTGGTTATAATGTACTCTATTCCCAAGATTGATTATCTTTCCTATGATAGTTGTATTTATATTGATGTTGCATTTTCTGGTTGCTACTGCATATTCTTTTTTTGTCCTATTTAATTTTAATTTTTCAGCTGATGCAACTTGATGAAATATCCACATCAGCTATCATCCCTCACGTTCTTATTTGGTTTTCTAACGTCACCCCGTGTGATGGGAAGTGTAGGGATGCGTGCTTTAAATTCTACGGGAGCAAGGCTTATGAAAAGGAGCTGTACTTGTTAACCTTTCAAATAATAATAAGGCTATTAGAGTTCTCACCTCCTCTTAAAGAGGACCTTTACAGCCTTGTGAGGGTATGCTGAATCTCTCTCTCTCTCCCTCTCTCTAATTCTTGATACATTCTTGTTTAATGAAACTGAACCAAACATAGCACGATTGTCATCTTGCATCTTAAATATGCTAGTGTCTAAGAGGGTGGACTGTTTGATTTTACTGTTTTTGTTCCCATCCATATTAAATATGTTTGTGTTTCTAGATATGGGATATTAATGATAACTATGAATTATTGCCCGTTCATTTGTGGTGTAATTCCTATATATATCAGTAATTGCCTAATTCCATTAATAGTTAAATTTGAGGTCATTATTTTCTTCCATTTCCACGTTTATCCAAATATTGTTGCACTTTGTTTCCAAGTGACGTATAATTTCCAAGTTGCAATCCAATTGTCAATAAATTGAAAGAAATTTCAGTAAAGAATCAAGGGGCATGTGAAAAACAGCAACATTATTTGTTCAGTCTCCAAAATGTTTCTTAGCATAATTTGATTTCTCCAATTATTTGGAGAAACAGTTTCCCTTCTTAGTCAAGGCACTAAGTAAATACAAGCTGAATTCTGGAATGACCATATTCCATGGCTTTCTAATTGTTTCTTAGCATAATTATTTGTTCTGTCTCCAAAATGTTCTGTTTGCGTGCCTATGTATGCTGATGCGTGACAGCGAGTTTGAACGGACACATGCTTTTTAGTTTTTCCCCTTCTAAGCCAGCAGTGGAAAACAGTAGCTTTGATTGTGAAGGCACGAAGAAAAGCTAAAGAGAAAAAGAGCAAGGCCGAAGAGGGATTTAGTGCATCAGTCAAACGGCAATTATAGCCTATAGGTACTTCTCCCTTACATGTGGTTCTTCACATGCTCGCTTGTGCATGTTTGCCACTCTCCATAATGACTGTGTTCAGTAATGAACAATTTGTAACTTGTTTTTGTAGGCATGGACCAAGCTAATGCAGAGGAGTGCAACGCCACACATGAAATAATTACTCTTCAATACATTTAAGACCTCACAAATTTTTCTTCCTCGTCTCAGTGCAGTATAATTCCTGTTATGTATTGCTGGAAACTGAAACGATAACTTTGTAGTTGGAATGCTTACTTCAAATCATTGGGATATTTTCTCCCTTGCAGAATGGTTACTGTTTGTGTTGTGGTTTGAAGTTACAGTTGCTATTTACTGTCAGGAACATACGCTCAGCATAGATACAGTTTATACTGCTGCGGGATTCTACCGTACATCTACTAGTTACAGCACTTTCACTACTCCTGGGAGAAAGAATCTGTCCCACATGCATACTTGAAGAATTTACTCGGTCTTAGGGTAATAGTCGATGCTTCTATTTGCTTCTCATGGTAAAAAACCTACACCATCCTTTTATTTTCACGTTGAGCTGAAACACTAATCATATTTTCAAATTGGAGGAGGACTTGACTGCACAACTTGCCAACTTGGTGTTTAGAGTTTGGCCATAAAACTTTGTAGCCTTACACATGAGGTCATTTTTCAAGTTCAAATAACGAATTAGAAGTTGCGGATCCTGATAATATCATGGTAGGGTTTTTATTGATTGCATTGAGGAAAGAAAACAAGAACAATTCTGAGGCAAAACTGGAGATTTTTTTTTTTTTGATATAGGTTGTCAACTAATTAAAGCATAGACGTTAAATATAGTCTAACTTGAAAACTTATATTTTGAACTCAACTTGGATCGGATTTTAAATTAAACTAGAAAGATATTTACCTGTTTGAGTCAACTTTAAAGATTTTTTTTTAAAACAAAACAATTTAGTTTAATAAAAATGATTGATTTGAATTTATTGATAATTTGGTATGATCAGCCGGTATGACAAATATGACTAAAAGCTTGGATTTAGATTTAGCTGGCCATGGTCGTGGTATTTTTTCTAATGCAAGGAAAGTGCAAGAAGTACAAGCATAGCAAAGTTGTTTGGTATGGGAATGCATCTTGAAAATGGCATCTGGCCAAGTCTTCGCAAAAGAAAGGTTACACAGGTAATTCGTTGACAATGGTGCCCTTGGTCCTTTTTTCATAGATTAGAACTTCCATGACGCGGTAACTTCCATCATGCGGTACATCTTTTAAATGTATCTGCCCCCCAGAGGACAAGGACTACTGGAAAAATGCAGTTGGCAATTGAAAAGTCTTCGTATTGGAAGGTTTCAATGAGCTTTTTTCTTGCTGATATTGATTGACTAGTCAATAAATTTAGGTTCATTTAGCATGAGTTTTTATGTCGACTGAAAACTCTGGACTTTTCCCTTGTCACGGACCATTTGTGTGCTTAAATATGTTACTTTTTTGGTACCAGGGAGTTAAAAAATTTCTAGGAATGGCTTCTAGTTTTGATTTGATATTCCTAGTAGTAATGTTACTGTTACCATTCATGGCTGTTGCTCAAACTAACGGAAGAGTACCAGTGGGAGCATCCATCACTGCAACTGATGATTCTCGTTCATGGCTTTCTGCTTCTGGTGAATTTGCATTCGGGTTTCGCCAGCTGGAGAACAAGGATCATTTCTTGTTGTCCATTTGGTATGAAAAGATTCCTGAGAAGACCGTAGTTTGGTATGCAATTGGAGAGGATCCTACAGATGATCCTGCTGTACCAAGGGGATCGAAGGTGGAGCTGACTGATGATCGTGGGCTGTTGCTTGCTGATCCTCAAGGCAATCTAATATGGACATCTCGAATCCTTCTAGGTGCAGTTTCGTCAGGTGTTATGAATGACACTGGCAACTTCGTGCTTCAAAACAGAAACTCTGACAGGTTGTGGGAGAGTTTCAACAATCCCACTGATACATTGTTGCCTACTCAGATTATGGACGTTGGAGGGGTGGTTTCTTCTCGAAGGACTGAGACCAACTTTTCGCTGGGGAGATTCCAGCTCCGTTTGCTTGATAATGGAAATCTTGTGCTGAATTCTATGAATTTGCCAACCAAATTTGCTTACGACGACTACTATACAAGTGGAACTTCCGATGCTTCAAATTCATCAAATTCTGGTTATCGATTGATCTTCAATGAGTCAGGCTACATGTACATATTGAGAAGAAATGGGCTGAGAGAGGATCTCACAAAAACAGCACTTCCTACTACAGACTTCTACCGTAGGGCAACTCTAAATTTTGATGGTGTTTTCACTCAATATTCATACCCGAAAACATCCTCTTCTATTAGAAGCTGGTCACCTGTCAGGTCTGAACCAGAAAATATATGCAAGTTTAATTCAATTTGGGGTAGTGGAGCGTGTGGATACAACAGCATCTGCAGCCTAAGTGTTGATCGAAGGCCCAATTGTACTTGTCCACAAGAATTTTCTTTGCTTGATCAGAATGACAAGCATGGAAGCTGCATACCAAATTTCGAAATAAGCTGCAAAGATAATCGAAAAAATTCCTCAGAAGATCTGTATGATTTTGTTGAGCTAAGATATGTTGATTATCCATCAGGTGATGCAGAACATTTACAACCTCAAAATGAAGAACAGTGCAGAAGAGCTTGCTTGAATGACTGTCTGTGTGGGGCTGTCATCTTTTTAGGCGACAACTGCTGGAAGAAGAAGTTACCACTTTCGAATGGAAAAGTTGACAGTGGTTTTAACGGGAAGACTTTCATCAAATTTAAGAAAGGTCATATCCCTCCCAGGAATCCTGGTCTTCAGATTCCTGAAACGAAGACGGGAAGGGACAGTAAGGTCATCACAGGAATAGTGCTCTTGGTTAGCTCTGTATTTGTCAACTTTATGTTGATCAGTACATTATGTTTCTGTTCTTCCTTCATTTACCGCAACAAAGTAGCAAGTGTTCGAGAAGAAAACAGTGTGGAGTCAAACTTGCGTTCATTTACATACAAAGAGCTCACAGAAGCTACAGAAGGCTTCAAGGATGAACTGGGGAGAGGAGCTTTTGGTGGTGTTTACAAGGGTGCGATAAAAACAGGTTTTACTAATTTTATAGCTGTGAAGAAGTTAGATGGCGTGGTTGAACATGGCGAGAAGGAATTCAAAACCGAAGTGAATGTGATCGGTCAGACGCATCACAAGAATTTGGTCCGATTGTTAGGATTTTGTGACGAGGGGCAGCATCGTTTGTTGGTGTATGAGTTCTTGAGTAATGGCACTCTAGCCGATTTTCTTTTCGGAAGCTTAAGGCCTAGTTGGAAGCAAAGAACTCAGATTGCCTTCGGCATTGCAAGAGGACTCTTGTACCTACACGAAGAATGTAGCACCCAAATCATTCACTGTGACATAAAGCCGCAGAACATTCTTATTGATGACTACTACAATGCTCGGATATCAGATTTTGGATTGGCAAAACTTTTGGCGATTAATCAGAGCCAAACCAAAACTGCCATTCGAGGAACAAAAGGATATGTTGCTCCTGAATGGTTCAGGAACACACCAGTCACTGTGAAGGTTGATGTCTATAGCTTTGGTGTCTTGCTGCTAGAGATCATCAGTTGTCGGAGAAGTGTAGATCTGGAGAACAGTGGAACTGGAGCTATATTGACCGATTGGGCTTATGACTGCTATAGGCATGGAACGCTTGACGCTTTGATTGAAGATGACATGGAGGCCATGAATGACGTATCGACACTAGAGAGGGCTATGAAGGTTGCAGTTTGGTGCATTCAACAGGTGCCATCTCTTAGACCCACCATGAGGAAGGTGACACAGATGCTTGAAGGAGTTGTTGAAGTGCCTGCTCCCCCGAATCCGTTCCCGTTCAGTGAAATTAGCTGCTCCTGAACACAACAGTAACTGCCTTAATTTCAACTAGTTATGATTTTTCTGACTGTGGCTGTATCCGTACTCATCTGATGATTCACCTGTTGCTGCCAGTATATTCATTTCTCAGCCAATTCTACTCGATAGAAGTGCAAAACATTATAGTTTTCTTCAAGGAGCTTTTCATCTTGTCCACAGCTGAGTGTTTATTACAGTTATATGGATTTTGTCAAGATTATTTCTCAAATTTTACTGCTCTCTGATTGTAAGTTTAAAATGACTTCCCCTTAATCCATGACTTCTCATTTTTTCAGAAGAACCCACCTCTTTCTTATTTTAATGTCTCGAGCCTGCGGTCCCATTTTAATTCTCTGCCAGGATTAACGAAACCGCAGAGAAATTAATAAAAAAACTTTAATATATTCTGAAAAGTCTTTGAATTCGATAATATAATAATAAAAAATAACACATCAACTACTTATATAAAGGTAAAAATAGACCTAACAAAAAAAATAAAAAAAAGCCAAGTAGAAAAAATAATTGACATATGAAATTAACTAGAAAAAAATTAAAATAATATCTTCTAGGTTTAATTTGAAGAATTTCTCGTTCTTGGTTGATTACATCTAGCCGACCCCATAAAATTAATCTAATAAAAAAATTTCAGCCACATTGAATCTAAAATTATTATTGTTTTTTTTTTTTTATCAAATTACACATTTAAAACATACAAGCTTTTTTCCAAGGATTTATCCTGTCCATCGAATCTATAAACATAATAGCAATATATTCCATGCGATGAACATTCAGAAGAAGGCATTTTTGTTTTGAAGTTTTGTATTAGATTTGAAGTAGAGATACTAATATCGTGGTGCACCTTGCCACTGCTTGGAATTGGCCGTGCCAGGTCAAGTTGGTACTTTGGTATACAAAAAGAAGATTGAGTACTTGATTTCCATTGATTTTTTTAAGCTTTTACTAAATCAATTCCTCATTGGTTTGTGGTTCTATGTTAATATTGAATAAGTTTTGTAAATAATCATGAAAGACATATCACTGATTTGTTAATGCATAAACTTATAGCTAATCATTTATATAATATTAATTTTATTAATGTAAAATATATTTATTATTAATAATTTTTTATATTTATTATTTATTGATGTTTGATTAATGGATCTAATATTTAATTAATAAATAAAAAATAAAGATAAAATTCACTAACTAAAAATAATTTATAAAAAATTATTAAATTATTATAATTATAAATTTTTTATTATATCAAATTATTATTACCAAATATTTTTTTTATTACCAAATATTTATATTCAAAGATAGTGATCCAGGATGGCTTGAAAGCAAACAGATGTCATGCATCACATGCAAGTCTTTGTCTGGTTGTGAAGACTTGATAAAGCCCATTTTGCAATTTTTAAGTCTTTGGATCCATTCATTTATTGCCCTGGTCCCAAGTCTCTGTTGAATAAATGACTTCCACCGTTTCAAACACCAATGTATATGTGGGTCTGGTGCAATATTCTACCTTTTTTTTCATCGAAATTTACCATTTCAATAACTTCAATCACATGGACTTGGTCCACCATATGTACCATTGCCTCCTTGTATGGGCAAAGACTTCTGGAATGCAGCTGTTGGGATTTGAAAAGTCTTTTCGTCCAAACCATCAATGAAATTTGTGGTCTGGAAGCAAGAAAGTTGGTTTCCTAATACATTAGTTTGACTTGAAAACTCTGGCTTGCCCTTGTGATGGACCATTTTTGTGCTTAAATATGTTCTTTAATCCTTTGCTACAAGTATGTGAGTTCAAAGATCCTAGGAATGGCTACTGCTTTTTTTACTTTGATGTTCCTAGTAACGATGGTACTGTTACAGCTTATGGCTGTTGCTCAAACTAATGGAAGTATGCCTGTGGGTGCATTTATCACTGCAACTGATGGTGCTCCTTCATGGCTTTCTTCCTCTGGAGAATTTGCTTTTGGATTTCAACCCCTGGAATACAAGGATCTTTTCTTGCTGTCTATTTGGTATGCCGAGATTCCTGAGAAGACCATAGTTTGGTATGCAAATGGAGATAATCCTGCACCGAGGGAGTCTAAGGTCGAGCTGACGGGTGATCGTGGGCTGGTGCTTACTGATCCTCAAGGCAACCTAATATGGTCATCTGGTAGCCTTCTGGGTACAGTTTCGTCAGGTGTTATGAATGACACTGGCAACTTCGTGCTTCAAAATAGCAATTCTTTCAGGTTGTGGGAGAGTTTCAGCAATCCCACTGATACGTTGTTGCCTACTCAGATTATGGACGTTGGAGGGGTGGTTTCTTCTCGAAGGTCGGAGACCAACTTTTCGCTGGGGAGATTCCAGCTCCGTTTGCTTGATAATGGAAATCTTGTGCTGAATTCTATGAATTTGCCAACCAAATTTGTTTACGACGAGTACAATATAAGTGCAACTTCTGATGGTTCAAATTCTGGCTATCGATTGATCTTCAATGAGTCAGGCTATATGTACATATTGAGAAGAAATGGGTTGAGAGAGGATATCACAAAAACAGCACTTCCTACTACAGACTTCTATCATAGGGCAACACTCAATTTTGATGGTGTTTTCACTCAATATTTTTACCCAAAAGCATCTCGCGGTAACAGAAGCTGGTCCTCAGTCTGGTCCAAACCAGATGATATATGTGTCAATATGGGAGCGGACTTGGGTAGTGGAGCATGTGGATATAACAGCATCTGCAATCTAAAAGCTGATAAAAGGCCAGAATGTAGTTGTCCACAAGGTTTTTCTTTGCTTGATCAGAATGACAAGTATGGAAGCTGCATACCAGATTTCGAACTAAGCTGCAGAGATGATGGACTCAATTCCACCGAAGATCGGTATGATTTTGTGGAGCTAATAAATGTTGATTGGCCAACATCTGATTATGAGAGGTACAAACCTATTAACGAAGATGAGTGCCGAAAGTCTTGCTTGAATGATTGTCTATGTTCTGTTGCCATTTTTAGAGATGGCTGCTGGAAGAAGAAGTTACCACTCTCGAATGGAAGATTTGACATTGGTATGAATGGGAAGGCTTTCCTCAAATTTCCGAAAGGTTATGTTCCTCTGGATAGGCCTCCTCCTCAGCTTCCTGGAGAGAAAAAGAAACCAGACATTAAGTTCATCACTGGATCAGTAGTCCTCAGTACCTCTGTATTTGTCAACTTCGTATTGGTCGGTGCTTTCTGTCTCACTTCTTCCTTCATTTATCGCAAGAAAACTGAAAAATTTCAGGAAGGTGAAAGTGGATTGGAGACAAACTTGAGGTATTTTACATACAAAGAGCTCGCTGAAGCGACAAATGACTTCAAAGAAGAGGTGGGAAGAGGAGGTTTTGGTGTTGTTTACAAGGGGACAATACAGGCAGGCTCTACTAGTGTTGTTGCTGTCAAGAAGTTGGTTAAAGTGGTTCAGCATGGGGAAAAAGAATTTAAAACAGAAGTACAAGTGATTGGCCAGACGCATCACAAGAATTTGGTCCGGTTGCTAGGATTTTGTGACGAGGGGCAGAATCGATTGTTGGTGTACGAGTTCTTGAGTAATGGCACTCTAGCAAACTTCCTTTTCGGATGCTCTAAGCCCAATTGGAAGCAAAGGATCCAAATTGCCTTTGGCATTGCAAGAGGACTCTTGTACCTGCACGAAGAATGTGGCACCCAAATCATTCACTGTGATATAAAGCCTCAGAACATACTTCTTGACAATTATTACAATGCTCGAATATCTGATTTTGGACTGGCTAAGCTTTTGGTGATGGATCAGAGCAAAACTCAGACTGCTATTAGAGGAACAAAAGGGTATGTTGCACCTGAATGGTTCAGGAACAGACCAATCACTGTGAAGGTTGACGTGTATAGCTTCGGTGTCATGCTGATAGAGATAATCTGTTGTAGAAGAAATGTAGATTTGGAGATCGGTGAAGCAGAGAATCCAGTACTGACTGATTGGGCTTATGACTGCTATATGAATGGAAGTTTGGATGTTTTAATTGGAGATGACATGGAGGCCAAGAATGACATATCGACACTAGAGCGTCTGTTGAAGGTCGGGATTTGGTGTATTCAAGAGGATCCATCTGCCAGACCCACCATGAGGAAGGTCACACAGATGCTTGAAGGAGTTGTTGAAGTTCCTGCTGCTCCAAATCCATTTCCATATAGTACAAGTAGCAATTACAGTCAGTAATGATCTTTATTTCACTTAGATATGATTTTCCTACAGTTTTTTCCACCATGAAATGTAGCTTTATAAATTGAAACTGTATGTTAAATTTGAATTAGTTTCCAAGGAATCAAAATGTTGTGATGAATCCAAAAACTTGAGGTTAGCATGTTCTTGTTCTTTTAGTTTCCTTGCTTCAGATATACCAATGGAAGTTCATCGTGGTGTTACTCTCTTAGCAGAGTAAGGGTAGGGATTAGGTTTAAAGTCCAATTTGCTCTGTACTACCATGAGAATCAAAATAAAAAAACACAAGTCTTGGTCAAGAGATGTTTGGCTTGTTTGGGGGCATTTGAACCAGTAGTTCTTGCCATGCGAAGTCGGACAAAGCTTTTTACAGCAAAAAGTGAAACATCAAACACCATTCCATTACATCATCGTTGTTTCCGCTATCCCTTTGCATAATTAAGAATGTAACAACCAGCAACTTGGTCCCTTGAATTTCATGTTGAATGGTTAGTATACGGTTGTAAGTGAAGCATGTTGTAGCTATAGATATTCTCATGAATCTATTGGATGGGGGGTTATATCAGGATAGGAACAGCTGATAACTATACAATGCACTATACTCTGTAGAACCCATCATCATTACTTCTACACCAGCATTTGTCTTAATAGAAAATGACCGAGAACTCCATGACACTCACACGCCCACTCTGTAGGGACTGCAAGGATTCTAATTAAGTAAATTGACAGGTAACCACTTCCATTTATGTATGGTTGAAAGTCTTGCCATGGTATGCCATAAGTAATGTCCAAGCCTGTAATTCTTGAAAATTCAGAGAAAAAACCGTTGTCCAGAAAAGGCCCGGGAAGACTTGTGTTTGGCCTCAGGCTCCATCCTTCTCTTTCCCATAGGTTATTTAATCACCGTGCCTTAATTTAGTTTGCCTCACAGTTTGGAGTCATCATCATCTTTTGCAATGACCTTTCCTATCCTTCATCTTTCCTTTTCCTTGCTCATTATGCTACTACCTTTCGCTGTTGCTCAAACGGGTGGTAATATAACTGTGGGTGATTCCCTTTCCACTTCTGAAAACACCTCTTGGCTTTCACCTTCTGGTCACTTTGCCTTTGGCTTTTACCAACTTTATGGCAACACAGATCTCTTCTTGCTTGCCATATGGTACGATAAAATACCAGACAAAACCATAGTCTGGTATGCAAATGGAGATAAACCTGCACCAACAGGGTCCAAGGCAGTGCTGACAGCCAATCGCGGGATTTCACTTACTGACCCTCAAGGAAGAGAGTTGTGGAGATCCGAGACAATCATTGGTGTTGTCGCCTACGGTGCCATGACTGACACAGGCAACTTCGTGCTTCGAGATCGTGTTTCTGATAAGCTGTGGGAGAGTTTCAAGAATCCTGCTGACACTTTACTGCCTTCACAGGTCTTGGACAGGGGGATGGCCCTTTCTTCTCGCCAATCAGAAACCAACTTTTCTAAGGGAAGGTTCCAGCTTAAACTTAGAGATGACGGGAATCTTGTGCTAGCAACAATAAACCTGCCTAGTGATTATACTAATGAACCTTACTATAAAAGTGATGCCGATGGTGAGTTGGATTCATCGAGTCCTCGCTATCAATTGGTCTTTAATGAGTCAGGATACCTGTATATATTGAGGGAGAATGACCAAATATTCTCTCTAACACGGAGAGTAACTGCCCCCACTGGAGACTTCTATCACAGAGCAACTCTCAGCTTTGACGGAGTTTTCACCCACTATTATCACCCAAAAGTGTAACGTTTTGAATTAAAAAGAGGAAAAGACTACAAAGTCCTTAGTGGCTCAAAGAGGAAGTACAAATGAACGAGGGGTATAATGGTAATTTAATAAAACTTGGTAAATATAAATTAAAAGTTAAAAAAAAGTGAGATCTGAAATTAAGAGAGCAAACCGGGAGGAATAAGAAGAAGAAAAAAAAAGAAAAAAAATTAAAAAGAAAATAAAAAGGAGATGGAAAAAATAAGTAAAAAGGGTAAAATTATGCTTCAATGTGTATAATATATTTTTTTAGCTATAATTTCAGTTTTGATGAATGTTAGGGTTTTGAAAATTTAAAAATTTTAATTTGGTCATTTAATTTGATAAAAATTACCATTTGACTCTAAAAATTTGGTAAATTTTCACAATGGTCCTTGGAGTATAATGAGATATTCTGGATAGAATTAAGGATTAATTATGGTCAGAATTTCAGTATATTTATGGATTTATGACAAATTTTAGTTTGGTCCTCCATTTGACAAAAATTACAAATTGATCCTAAAAATTTGGAAAAATTCCAAAATGATCCGTGGAGTATAATGAGATATTTTGGACAGAATTAAGGATTAATTATGGTTAGAATTTCAATATCGTAA
The DNA here is from genome assembly GCA_015708895.1 of Populus ilicifolia. Classification (NCBI taxonomy): domain Eukaryota; kingdom Viridiplantae; phylum Streptophyta; class Magnoliopsida; order Malpighiales; family Salicaceae; genus Populus; species Populus ilicifolia. Next base: position 1,059,681 of record SRLM01000026.1, on the reverse strand, counting down.
TGGATTTATGACAATTTTAGTTTGGTCCTCTAAATGGACAAAGTTACAATTTAACCTTTAAAAATATGATAAATTACATATTAGTCCCTACTTGTAATATTAGCTTTTGCAGATTGGTTTGATGAATAATTGAGGGTTATTTAGTGAATTATTACCAATTTTATTATTTATTTTATTATAAATTAGATTTTTGAAAAAATTGACTAGTTAATTCAAAAATATATAAGGTTACAGAATACACCCTTAGTTAAGTGTATTAAATAGGTTAAATGTTCTTTCGAGTTGTTCTTGAATATGTCTTCTTTGTATTCAGATAATCCTGATATTCTACCAGTGAGATATCATTAAGATTTTTTTCAGTGTTTACTTTTGGCTTTTATTTGCTTTTAAGTCAGATGAGTGAATAATTTTTCATATGCATAAGAAATATTATAAATATTTGATTTGTTAATATGAATTGGATCATGCTTCTTGATAATATATATGTTGATTATTATCCTTATTATGATAAAGCATAATCAATTGTTGAATCTGAATTCTTGATATAAAACTGTACATATTTTAAATTGATTTCTGAATTGATAACTCCTCATTTGATTAATATCATGAGTTGAGCCTTGAGATATGAATATGTCTATTTGATTATGATTGTGAACCTATGGTATGCCAGTCAGAATACTCATGCTAACAAAGTAGTGTTAGTCTTTATGCACATCGTATCTAAACCCTAGTTGGTCATGAGAGTCTCTGTAATGTTTTGAATAAATGAGTAGAAAAATACAATAAAGCCCTTGGTGGCTTAAAATGTGGGTATAAATGAATGAGGGGTAGTGTAGTAATTCAACAAAAACTTGATAAATATAAATAGAAAGTAAAAAAAAAAACAAAAGAAGTGATCTGAAATTTGAGAGAGAATCGGCAGGAGAGAGAAGGGAGAAAGAAGAAGAAGAGAAAAGAGGGAAATTAGAAGAAAAATAGAAAGGAGTTGAAAGAAATAAGTTTAAAGGTAAGATTATATATAAATATGTGTTGATTAAGTTTTAATTTTGATTTTGATAAATGTTAGGGTTTTGAAAATTTGTGTTTTAGGTTTGATTGATGAATTAATTGAATGTTATGAGTTTGATTGTTATGGGTAATTGATTATTTGGTGGATTTTGAGAGATTGAATTGAAAGATGATGATTTTGAGTTATGATTTTGTTTGAATGGTGAAATTGTGTTAGAAATCAGGGGATAACAGTAGGTAATCTGTGAAAATTCTGGGTTTGAGGTTGAAGATGATGAAAATTCAATTTGGTCCCTCATTTTTGGAAAATTACAGTTTAGTCTCCAAACTTCTGAGATTCTGAACAGAATAAAATATGAATTATGGGCAGAATTACTGTATAGTTATGAAATTTTAAAACTTTCAATTTAGTCCTCTAATTTGATAAAAATTACCATTTGACCCTAAAAATTTGATAAAATTCCAGAATGGTCCCTGGAGTATAATGAGATATTCTGGACAGATTTTAGGATTAATTATGGTCAGAATTTCATTATATTCATGGATTTATGATAAATTTTAGTTTGGTCCTCCAATTAGATGGAAATTACAATTTGGCCCTAAAAAATGAGATAAATTTCATATTAGTCCCTAGCTGTGATGTTAGCTTTTTCAGATTGGTTTGATGAATAATTTAGGGTTATTTAGTGGATTATTATCATTTTATTATTTGTTTTATTATGGAATAGATTTCGGGAAAACCGTTAATTTTTGAGTTTTTAGGAAAATAACTAATTTAGTCTAAAAACATATAAGGTTATGGAATAGACTCTTAGTTAAATGTATTAAATAGATTGTATATTCTTTTGAGTCATTCTTGAATACGTTTCCTTTATATTTAGATAATCTTGATATTCTACCGGCGGGACGTCAGTATGATTTTCTTCGGTGTCTGCTTTTGACTTTTGTTTTGCTTCGAGTCAGGTGAGTGGATAATTTTCCATATGCATGAGAAATATTATAAATATTTGATTTGTTAATATGAATTGGATCATGCTTCTTGATAATATATATGATGATTATTATCTTTGTTATGATAAGCATGATCATTTGTTGAATCTGAATTCTTGATATGAACCAGTATGTATTTTGGATTGACTTCTGAATTGATAGCTCCTCATTTGATTGATGTCATGAGTTGAGCCTTGAGATATTAATATGTCTGTTTGAGTATGATTATGACCCTATGGTATGTCAGTCAGAATACCCATGCTAACAGGGTAGTGTTAGTCTTTGTGCACATCGTATCTGAACCCTAGTTGGTCGGGGGAGTCACCAACCTGTGTGGACTGATCATCCCACAGTACGGAGCCTCATGCTCATTGCATTTTGATTTTCTGACGAATTTTACCATATGATATTCTTGTTATGGCCTATTTGAGAAACCTTTTTTATAAGAACGTAAAGCCATACTTGTATATATATTTCTCATTGTTGTATTATCTTGTGTGTGTATATTGAACATTATCTACTCACTGAGTTGTTGAACTCACACTCTCACTATTTATCATTTTCAGGCTTATAGCTTGATAGCAGGTCACTTTTGTTGGACCTTCAGAACCTACTCTTTTTGGTTGTAAATTTGTACATATTCTTTTATGTCTAGTTAGTGCTCCCAAACTATGAAATTATATTAACTCTTATATTAAGACAATTTAATTATATTATAAAGTTGATTTTGTTATTAATGTTGCGTTGAACTCTGATTGAGTTAGGATAAGTTTGTGTGTAAGTTTGGGTTCGCATAGATATGGAACCTTGGAGGGGAACCTTTCCTATGTGCCGATCATGGATCCGGGATTCGGGTCGTGACAGTCACCAACCTATGTGGATTGATCCTTCTATAGTACGAAATCTTATGCTAATTGCATTTTGATTTTCTAACGAGTTTTACCATATAATATTCCTGTTATGACCTATTTAAAAAATCTTTCTCTAAGAACTTAGAGCCATACTTATATATATAATTCTCATTGTTATACTACTTCGTGTGTGTGTGTATTGAACATTATCTACTCGTTGAGTTGTTGAACTCACACTCTTATTATTTATCCTTTTAAGGCTTACAGCTTGATACAAGATTATTTTGTTGGACCTTCAGAACCTGTTTTTTATTGTGCTTTATACCTTTCTTTTATGTCTATTTAGTGTTTCAAAACTATAAAATTATATTAACTCTTATATCAAGACAATTCAATTATATTATGAAGTTAATTTTGTTATTAATATTACATTGAACTTTGATTGAGTTAAGATAAATTTGTATGTAAGTTTGAGTTTACATAGGTATAGAATCTTAAAAGAGAACCTTATCTATGTGCTGGTTATAAATTCAGAAATCGAGTCTCAACAAAAATCATCTACAAGCAATGAAAGGTGGACACCAATTTGGTCCCAACTAGAAATATTTGCCAAGGAAGTTTTGCTAGTGCTGGCAGTGGAACGTGGGTTCAACAACGTCTACAGTGTGATGTTTTGAATAAATGAATAGAAAAATACAATAAAGTCCTTGATGACTTAAAGTGTGGGTATAAATGAATAAGGGGTAATGTAGTAATTCAACAAAACTTGATAAATATAAATAAAAAGTAAAAAAAACAAAAGAAAACATCTGAAATTTAAGAGAGAATCGGCAGGAGAGAGAAGGGAGAAAGAAGAAGAAGAAGAGAAAAGAGGGAAATTAGAAAGGGAATAGAAAGTAGAAAGGAGTTGGAAGAAATAAGTAAAAAAGTAAGATTATGTATAAATATGTGTTAATTAAACTTTAATTTTGGTTTTGATAAATGTTAGGGTTATGAAATTTGTGTTGTGGGTTTAATTGATGAATTAAATTGAATGTTAGGGGTTGATTGTTGTAGTTAATTGATTGTTAAGTTGAATTTAAGAGAATGTAGATGAAAATGATGATTTTGAGTTATAAATTTTGTTTGAATGGTGAAATTGTGTTAGAAATAAGGAAAGAACAGTGGGTTTCTGTTGAAATTCTGGGTTGGAGGTTGAAGATGATGAAAATTCAATTTGGTCCCTCAATTTTGGAAAATTACAGTTTAGTCCCCAAACTTTGGAAAATTACAGAATGGTCCCTGGAGCATATTCTGAGATTCTGAACAGAATAAAATATGAATTATGGTCTGAATTACTGTATAGTTATGGAATTTTAAAACTTTCAATTTAGTCCTCTAATTTGATAAAAATTACCATTTGACCCTAAAACTTTAGTAAAATTCCAGAATGGTCCCTGGATTATAATGAGATCTTCTGGACAGATTTGAGGATTAATTATGGTCAGAATTTCATTATATTCATGGATTTATGATAAATTTTAGTTTGGTCCTTCATTTGACAAAAATTACAATTTGACCCTAAAATTTTGAAAAAATTCCAGAATGGTCCCTGGAGCATAATTAGAGGTTCTGGACATAAATGATGATGAATTATGGACATAATTCCACTATATTTATGAATTTATGATATATTTAGTTGGTCCTCCAATTAGATGAAAATTACAATTTGGCCCTAAAACTTTGATAAATTCCATATTAGTCCCTACCTGTGATATTAGCTTTAGCAGATGGGTTTGATGAATAATTTAGGATTATTTAGTGAATTATTACCAATTTTATTATTTGTTTTATTATGGATTAGATTTTAGAAAACCAATAATTTTTTTATTTTTAGAAAAATAACTAATTTAGTCTAAAAACATATAGAGTTATAAAATAAACCCTTAGTTAAGTGTATTAAATAGGTTATATGTTCTTTTGAGTCATTCTTGAATATGTTTTCTTTATATTCAGATAATGCTGATATTTTATCGGCGGGACGTTAGTAGGATTTTTTTTGGTATCTGCTTTTGACTTTTGTTTTGCTTCAAGTCAGGTGAGTGAATAATTTTTCATATGCATGAGAAATATTATAAATATTTGATTTGTTAATATGAATTGGATTATGCTTCTTGATAATATATATGGTGATTATTATCCTTGTTATGATAAACATGATCATTTGTTGAATCCGAATTCTTGATATGAACCAGTATGTATTTTGGATTGACTTCTAAATTTATAGCTCCTCATTTGATTGATGTCATGAGTTGAGCCTTAAAATATTAATATGTCTGTTTGAGTATGATTATGATCTTATGGTATGACAGTCAGAATACTCATGCTAACAGGGTAGTGTTAGTTTTTGTGCACATCGTATATGAATCCTAGTTGGTTGGGGGAGTCACCAACTTGTATGGACTGATCATCCCACAATACGGAGCCTCATGCTCATTGCATTTTGATTTTTTGACAAATTTTACCATATAATATTTTTGTTATGACTTATTTGAGAAACCTTTTTATAAGAAACTGAAGTCATACTTGTATATATATTTTTCATTGTTGTATTATCTTTTGTGTGTGTATTGAACGTTATCTACTCACTGAGTTGGTGAACTCACCCTCTAATTATTTATTATTTTCAGGCTTATAGCTTGATAGCAGGTCACTTTTGTTGGACCTTCAGAACTTGCTCTTTTGATTGTAACTTGTACTTTTTTATATCTAGTCAGTGCTCCAAAACTTTTGTATTAAGACAATTAAGTTATATTATGAAATTAGTTTGTTGTTACTGCTGCATTGAACTTTAATTGACTTATTAAAGAATAAATTTGTATGTAAGTTTGGGTTTGCATATGTATAAAACTTTGAAGAGAAATTTTGCCTATGTACCAGTTATGAATTTGAGATTCGGGTCATGACTTGCATGCTGTATTCAGATTGAAGACCGAATGCCCTGGAGGACACTCGTTACTCGATTCAAATGATCAGTATGGAAGTTGCACTCGATTCAAATGATCAGTATGGAAGTTGCAGACCAAACTACATACAAAGTTGTGAAGAAGATGAGGTGGCTCCCGTGGAAGATTTGTACGATTTTGAAGAACTTACAAATAAAGATTGGCCAACATCTGACTACGCTTTCTTGCAGCCTTTCACTGAAGAAAAGTGCAGACAGTCTTGCTTGAATGATTGTATGTGTGCTGTCGCTATTTTCAGATCTGGTGATATGTGTTGGAAGAAGAAGCTACCACTTTCGAATGGAAGAGTACATACTAATCTTGATGGGAAGGCTCTTCTTAAAGTCAAGAGAAGTAATGTCAATCCACGAAGCCCTTATTCCCCTAACAACAAAAAAGACAGACGGTTTGGTCCTGTTGGGATCTGTGTTTTTGGGTTGCTCTGTGTTTGTGAATTTTTTGTTGGTTTGTGCAATTTGTATGGGTTTTTTTTTCATCTACCGCAGGAGAACAAAGAGAATTCCTCAGAAAGACGGTGCTGTCGAAACAAATTTGCGGTGTTTTACTTACCAAGAGCTTGCAGAAGCAACAGAGGGGTTCAAGGAAGAGTTGGGAAGAGGAGCATTTGGAGTTGTTTACAAAGGGGTAGGGTCTAGCATTGTTGTGGCTGTGAAGAAGCTAAACAATGTGGCAGAAGTTAGTGTGAGGGAATTCAAGACCGAAGTAAATGTGATCGGCCAGACCCATCACAAGAACCTGGTTCTGTTGCTGGGATTCTGTGAAGAAGGAGATCAGCGGTTGTTGGTGTATGAGTTCATGAACAATGGAAGTCTATCGAGTTTTATTTTTCAAGATGCAAAACCTGGTTGGAAGAAAAGAATCCAAATTGCCTTTGGAGCTGCAAGAGGACTTTTGTACTTGCATGAAGAGTGCAGCAATCAGATTATCCATTGTGATATTCACTGTAAGATGATTAGTGCTTGTCATTTCTGTTTTGTCTGCAGACAAAAAACGAAAGTCTTGGTCAAGAGATGCTTTGTTTGTTTTGGGGCTTTCTTCTCCAGGAAATGCTTAGTTATTGACCTGTAAAAACCTGTGCTCTCTTCCATGCGAAGTTGGATAAAGCTTTTTTACAGTAGCTACATATATTTGATGCAGAGGGGCGAATGTAGGACTAGATATTCTCATGAATCTATTGGATGGGCGGTTCTATCAGGACAGGCACAGCTGATAGCTACATAATACACTATAAACTGTAAAACCCATCATCAACACTTGTATCAATTATTTGGTACTAAAATGTTAAGTTTCTACTGTTACAGGCATTAGAAATTTTAGTCCTCATTTTCTATCATATCCAACGTAAAATAATTTTCCAATTCAGAAATGATGATGCATAAGTTGTAACCAATTTTCATTTCTCTCCTTCGTTGCCACTTCATCAGTCTCTTGTTTTTACTGTTGTTTGCGTGATGATTTTTTCACAAAATGAACCTCAACCTGGGTTAAATTCCGGGAAAGATTTTTCCAAGACGGTACATAGTTGGAATATCTGGTAAAGACCTTGATGAATCTTCTATATCAGCATTTTCCTTGATTGAAAATGGACACAGAAATCCGCGACTCAGACCAAACTCTGGAGAGAATATAAGGATTATAGCCAAGTAGATTGACAGGTGACTTCTACAATTTATGTAGGGTTGAAAGTCTTGCTATGTTATACCATGAGGATACTCTAGGCTGTAATTCTTGAAAATTCAGAGAAAATACCATTGCCAATATAAGGCAAAGAAGACTTGTGTTTGGCTTCAGGCTCTACCCTTCTCTTTCCCATAGGTTATTTAATCACCGTTCCATAACTTAGTTTGCCTCATAGTTTGGAGTCATCATCTTTTGCAATGGAGTTTCCTATCCTTCATCTTTCGTTTTCCTTGCTCATGATGCTACCACCTTTCGCTGTGGCTCAAACTGGTAGTAATATAACTGTGGGTGATTCCCTTTCCACTTCTAAAAACACCTCATGGCTTTCACCTTCTGGTCACTTTGCCTTTGGCTTTTATCAACTTCATGGCAACACAGATCTCTTCTTGCTTGCCATATGGTACGATAAAATACCAGACAAAACCATAGTCTGGTATGCAAATGGAGATAAACCTGCACCAACAGGGTCCAAGGCAGTGCTGACAGCCAATCGCGGGATTTCACTTACTGACCCTCAAGGAAGAGAGTTGTGGAGATCCGAGACAATCATTGGTGTTGTCGCCTACGGTGCCATGACTGACACAGGCAACTTCGTGCTTCGAGATCGTGTTTCTGATAAGCTGTGGGAGAGTTTCAAGAATCCTGCTGACACTTTACTGCCTTCACAGGTCTTGGACAGGGGGATGGCCCTTTCTTCTCGCCAATCAGAAACCAACTTTTCTAAGGGAAGGTTCCAGCTTAAACTTAGAGATGACGGGAATCTTGTGCTAGCAACAATAAACCTGCCTAGTGATTATACTAATGAACCTTACTATAAAAGTGATGCCGATGGTGAGTTGGATTCATCGAGTCCTGGCTATCAAGTGGTCTTTAATGAGTCAGGATACCTGTATATATTGAGGGAGAATGACCAAAGAGTCCCTCTAACACAGAGAGAAACTGCCTCCACTGGAGACTTCTATCACAGAGCAACTCTCAGCTTTGACGGAGTTTTCACCCAGTATTATCACCCAAAAGCATCTACTGGCAATGAAAGGTGGGCACCAATTTGGTCCCAACCAGATAATATTTGCCAAGCAAGTTTTGTTAGTGCTGGCAGTGGAACCTGTGGGTTCAACAGCGTCTGCAGGCTGAATTCAGATCGAAGACCAATCTGCGAATGCCCTGGAGGATACTCGTTACTCGATCCAAATGATCAGTATGGAAGTTGCAAACCAAACTACACACAAAGCTGTGAAGAAGATGAGGTGGCTCCCGTGGAAGATTTGTACGATTTTGAAGAGCTTACAAATACAGATTGGCCAACATCTGACTACGCTCTCCTGCAGCCTTTCACTGAAGAAAAGTGCAGACAGTCTTGCTTGAATGATTGTATGTGTGCTGTCGCTATTTTCAGATCTGGTGATATGTGTTGGAAGAAGAAGCTACCACTCTCGAATGGAAGAGTACAAACTAATCTTGATGGGAAGGCTTTTCTCAAAGTCAAGAGAAGTAATGTCAATCCACGAAGCCCTTATTCCCCTAACAACAAAAAAGACAGAGACGGTTTGGTCCTGTTGGGATCTGTGTTTTTGGGTTGCTCTGTGTTTGTGAATTTTTTGTTGGTTTGTGCAATTTGTATGGGTTTTTTTTTCATCTACCGCAGGAGAACAAAGAGAATTCCTCAGAAAGACGGTGCTGTCGAAACAAATTTGCGGTGTTTTACTTACCAAGAGCTTGCAGAAGCAACAGAGGGGTTCAAGGAAGAGTTGGGAAGAGGATCATTTGGAGTTGTTTACAGAGGGGTAGTGCATATAGGGTCTAGCATTGTTGTGGCTGTGAAGAAGCTAAATAATGTGGTAGAAGATAGTGTGAGGGAATTCAAGACCGAAGTAAATGTGATCGGCCAGACCCATCACAAGAACCTGGTTCGATTGCTGGGATTCTGCGAAGAAGGAGATCAGCGGTTGTTGGTGTATGAGTTCATGAGCAATGGAAGTCTATCGAGTTTTATTTTTCAAGATGCAAAACCTGGTTGGAAGAAAAGAATCCAAATTGCCTTTGGAGCTGCAAGAGGACTTTTGTACTTGCATGAAGAGTGCAGCAATCAGATTATCCATTGTGATATCAAACCGCAGAATATACTTGTGGATGAATATTACAATGCAAGGATATCTGACTTTGGTTTGGCAAAGCTCTTGTTGCTGGATCAGAGCCAAACCCATACTGCCATCAGAGGGACAAAAGGGTATGTTGCACCTGAATGGTTCAGGAACATGCCCGTCACTGTGAAGGTGGATGTGTATAGCTATGGTGTACTACTGCTAGAGATCATTTTTTGCAGAAGAAATGTGGAGAGCAAAGCAACCATAGAAGAACAGGCAATTTTAACGGACTGGGCATATGACTGTTATCGTGAAGGGACATTGGATGCCCTCGTTAGATCTGATACCGGAGCCTTAGATGACATAGAAATGCTAGAGAGGTTTCTGATGATTGCTTTCTGGTGTATTCAGGAAGATCCATCTCTCCGACCCACCATGAGGAAAGTTACACAAATGCTTGAAGGAGTAGTTGAAGTCCCTGTTCCACCATGTCCATGCCTTCTTTACGCAGCAAGTTAAAGCACCTTTGTAGCGTTGCTAGCCCTATTATCTTTCAGTAGTAACCTTTTCTTGATTATTGGCTTCTTCACCAGTGTCTTGTCCACCATAAGTTCTTCACTTTAAGATTATCAGTGCTTGTCATTTCTGTTTTGCCTGCTACTACAAAAGGCAGCTCTGTACACAAGTAACGCTGTATTCGATGCATGTCCTAGTTTCCAAGTACTGTGGTTTGATAGTTATATCTGTTATAGTTTTGCTTTACACTGCTCCTTGCAAGATTATAAGTCTGGTGTGTCATTGTCTTGCATTCTATAAGATCATATTCTTCATACATGCCATAAGTACCTTCCTTAATTAGTCACCAGACTTGCAAAAATAGAACAAAGGCAACGTTATGGTGTGCTTGAGGCTGGTTATAAGATCTGTCGCAGCAGGTTGGATACATATTGTTGTGAAGAAGCAATTACTGGGCTCTAATTATTGCTATTAAGTTCATTGTAGTAGGTTAATTCACTTCAACGAAGCTTAATAATGAGTATGTCCAACAATTAGTTACTGCAGACCATGCGAAGCAAGCACTGACTTTTTAAGGTTGCTGGATGTTGTTGCAGCTGTTTTCAGCGTTGTTCAGCATAGAAAGACAGGAAAGTAGCATGCCTAATTTATTAAAAATTTAAACTATTAAATTAGACTTCAAAAATAATTTTATAGTACTTTGTAGCATCAAAGGAAAGTAGCATGCCTAATTTATTAAAAATTTAAACTATTAAATTAGACTTCAAAAATAATTTTATAGTACTTTGTAGCATCAAATAAATGATGTCTTTAGATTCTGCAGAATTTATTTTTACAAGGAATTTATTTTTTCTTGCAGTTGTAAGGGGAGGTCACTTTCTTGACGTATGAACTCATGCTAGGCTGGTTTGGTGATCCTCCATTAATTTGAACTTGAACTTGCCAGAATATAAGGTGCTCTCCGTTGAATTAAATACCACTGTATGGTTCGACGTGAAAGATGAACAAAAAACCAGTCTTACGTCCTACTTGAACAAGTTCCCAAAATCTTTCCATTATTTTTTCCAGTAGCTTGGACTCCGTGAACTTAGAAGTAAAATGATTCAATATTTCTGCTTATCAACACGCTATACTTTTCATAGATATTCAGATTTTGATAGAAAGTTCTATATATAGCCATAGATTTATACGAGGCTAGCTCCTTGTAACCCGGTAAGATCAGAAATGCCTAGTTTGATGCGATCATGCCGGGTCATTTTTCTTTTTATTTTTGTTGAAACCTGACCTGTTCTAAGTCAAATCAAATTTTAAAATAGTGCTTTAGCCATCTCGTGTGCATTCCGCCTTCTCTTACTATTCTAATCACTACTGTGCATTTAATGTTGACCTGCTTCTATTACATGAAAAGTAAGCTTAACAAATTCCAAGTTCTATCAAGCAGGTCCCATTGCAGGTCTATTTTGCCTCTGTGGGTGGCCATGTAGGTATGATTTCTCAATTTTGAATCACAGAGGTTGTATCAAGGTCACAGTCTTTTCATACCGTTCCTAACACGAGTTGCATTTACTGTCAAAAATTTTCCAAAAATATTTAACCATCGTAAATCAGTTATCATGCAAGAAAAATTAATAATATATTATGAGAGTAAATCTCATCTAATCATTTAGCGGCCAGGAGTTGTAATCATTCTTAATACAACCTAATGATTTAAGTTTCTGACCTTAAATGATTTTTAAAATATAAAAAATGAGACAAGAAAAGCACAAGCAACAGTTGTAGAAAAGAAGAATCTTCATGGCTGGCTAGCCCAATCAGAAACACAAAAAACTCTTGATCGAAAATCTGAACATTGAAGACGATATAGACTGTTAGGATCAGTGTTACTTGTGGAATCGAAGTACAGATTGAATACTAGTTATAACGGTAAATTTTTTATATAACATGTTAGGATTTTAGATATTTTTAATTAAAAAAATTATTGTAGCATAATCTTATATCCAAACAATTAAAACTATGTAAATATTGGAGTGGTCAAGAGAAAAGAAATCTTCTAATTAATTTCATTAATAATATTTATGATACAATAATATAAATTGTATATTAAATTTTTTTATTAAATTAATTATTTTAGGTGATATCAAAATTTTATTAACTAAATTATTATTTTAAAATTTTACTAATTTGCTTTAGTTTTTAAATTGAATGTAATTATTTTAGGTGATATCAAAATTTTATTAACTAAATTATTATTTTAAAATTTTACTAATTTGCTTTAGTTTTTAAATTGAATGTATTATTTAACAACTGTTACTACGAAATAAGTTATTTTTCTCGAGTCCTTTTTTGTTTTCCTCTAAGATTTATTAGAATTTCGTGAAAAGGGCCAGAATATATAACTTTTTAGGAACCAGTTATTTGACGATATTGAGTATGAGAACACTTCATTTTTGCATTTCTTTCTCCAAGTTCTAGTTGGATTTTCTCTGAAAGAACAGAGATTTTCAATGAAGAAAATTTGGAGCACACGCAATCCTAAATCAAGAGAAACAGTGAAGCCTTCATAGTTGAAGTGGTCAGAAGAAAACTTGGTAATGGTGACCATTGAAACAAGCCACACCGTTTATTCCAATGGCAGTAGTAATCGCTGCTTCAAGACTTATTGCTAATAATTTCTCTGCTTTGAACGCCCCTTTCTTCACGTTAATATTGGAAAACTTGACTATTGATCAGACTCACAATTTTCTAATGCTTTACTTTTACTTCATTAATTTATTCATTTGATACGTACTTGGATAGTTGGAGACTCATATTTTATTCCAACGGCAATACCCAGCATAAATATGCAAGAACATCAGATAGTTCTTGCAGACTGGGCATATGATTGCCTTAAAGAAGGAAAGTTAGACCTTTTAGTTGAAGAAGGTGAAGAGGCAACATAAGACATGAAAACGGTGGAGAGATTTGTGATGGTTACAATTTGGTGCATTGAAGATGATCCATCTTTAAGACCTGGAATGAAGAAAGTTGTTCAGATGCTAGAAGGAGCTGTTCAAGTCTCTATTCCTCTTAATTTTTCATTATTTATCAGCATAATCTAAATCCTTTTTGTACACGTATATATATCCAGAAACTAAAGCCAATGAATATAACCTATCTACCATGTATTGAATAACATGTAGTTCCTATCATTTCATGTTGTGCATACTAAATTGAAAACAAACACAAACAAGCAGATCTATATGGTTTCTCAAAACCGGGTACGTCTACAAAGATAGCAGATTATATATTATTAAAAAAATGATACAAACACTCAACTCAACGTACAATCCCATAAAACTCAATGTTTCACTCTTATTCTTAGTATTTCTCTCAAATCTGCTCTTTCACACTTTTAAAGTCGCACTTATATTTACCATACTTTCACCTCTCTTGCTCCCACAATACTTACACAACACTTACACTATACTTCCACTCTTGCTCTATCTTTGTTTTCATTTATAGGAGAGCCTTGGCAACTTGATTGAAAAGTGATGGTGGTTAAAAAAAAAAAAGGTGGTTGACTGTGGTTGATCGTGGTTAAATGATGGTTAAGAGAAAATGTTGATAAATTTGCTACATTTCAAACATGTCTAAATAATCTTCTTGGGTTGTACTCTATATTTCAAGTCAAATGATGATTTTTTCAACTTGTCTAATTGAGTAGCATATTAATTGTAAGGACTGAGTTTTTATTAGCTTGGAAAGAAAAACATCATGTGTTATAACATGCATAACAAGGCTTCAAATACTTGCATTCTTCTTTTTCTTTTTTCCTTTTCCATGTTCAAAAGTATTGAGTAGAATCAAAGAATTATTATTCAAAATATATGCTGAATAACTAATTACTAATCAGTACTTCAATCTCAAATGGTGTAACTCTCATAGATAGACTTAGCCCGTGTAAATGGTATGTTTATTTCTTAAGTTATTTATTGTACTGTAGTCCTAATTAAGAAGGTCGACAAAAAAAATTCCAAGATCATATACCTTCGTTATTAAACCTAACTTAATTCAATTAATTTAGTTGAAATATAACTATCTTAACTTGATTTTCATAAAAATAAAAAATTGTTTGTGATTATTAGATTAACTTGACAGATAATTCACAAACTTATCAAAATCTAGTTATATATATATATATTGTTTTAATTTTTTTTTAAATAAAATAATTAACCTTTCTAATCTTTAACATACCTTGGCTGGGTCATGTGCGAGTTCGGGCTTAATCTCTTTGATGTGAATGGTTTGTTTAATATCTTGAGAAATTTAGTAATTGCATACAAAAGTGGACCAATCCATTATAATAATGATAGGAAGAAAAGGTTCATTCTGGCGTAAAGTACAATTTTAGACCAATATAAAAGACTAGTCGTTGCATTTGCTGTGTTGTTTATGTATGACACGTGGTCGATGGCACTGTTGCCCACACTAAATATGATAGGAAGAAAAGGTTCATCTGAGTTTTGATCACCCAACGGATACACTGTTGCCCACACTAAATATGAATAAAGGTGGTGAACTAATTGCTCCCTGCCTAGAAAAGAATTGTTCAGAAGGAAGATACAAGTTCATTTTACAAGAAGGCGGGAATCTCGTCCTGTACACAACACGTTATCCATCAACTACAGTAAATTATGCTTATTGGTGTACCCAGGATTCTATAGGTAGCGGTTACCAGTTGATATTTAACCAATCCGGCTATATGTACCTTGAAGCTAGAAATGGTATTGTACTTTAGCCAGTATCCTCTAATTCAGTATCAATGCAAGATCTCTACCTGAGGGCAACCCTGGACTATGATGGAGTTCCTAGGCAATACGCTTACAGTAAGACTGCTGCTTCGGGTAGCAGAAACCGGGCTATAGACTGGACAACTTTGCCTTCCTTCGTACCTTCAAATATCTGCATGAGAATTTCGGGACAAGTTGGCAATGGAGCTTGCGGTTTCAACAGTTATTGCAGATTAGGAGATGACCAAAGACCAAGTTGCCTGTGTCCTCCGGGTTACACTTTCTTTGATCCAAATGATAGAGGAAGGGATGCAAGAAAAACTTTATTTCAGAGGATTGTGACCGTCCATCGCAAGAAATAGATAGCTTCGAGATCAAGGAAATGCCTAACACAGACTGGCCGGGGAATGGTTATGAAGATTTTGTTTCAGTGGACGAGGAAAATTGGTGCCAACAGGCTTGCTTGAATGACCGCTATTGTGCTGCTGCCATTTTTAACAATGGAGATTGTTTGAAGAAGAGATCGAATTCCTCTCTCAAATGGGAGAATAGATCCAAGCGCTGGTGGAAAGGCATTGATAAAAGTAAGGAAAGGCAACTCCACTACAGGTTCAAGCTTGAAGAAGAATGATAGATCAACTCTGATCATAACAGGATCGGTGCTATTAGGTAGCTACATCTTTCTAATTGCTCTCTCTCTGCTAGGAATCTACGTTCATGCCAGAAATGAATCTGCAGAATTTTACTTACAGCGAGCTGGAAACAGCTACAGGAGGATTCAAGGAAGAACTTGATAGGGGTGCTTTTGTTGGATTCTGTAACGAAGGGCAAAATCGCCTTCTGGTCTACGAGTACATGAGCAGTGGCTCCTTGTCAAACTACATATTTGGATATTCAAGGCCTGGTTGGCACCGAAGAATGCAAATTGCTTTCGGTGTAGCCAGAGGGCTCCTTTACCTCCATGAAGAATGCAGCTCCCAGATAATTCATTGTGATATCAAGCCTCAAAATATCCTCCTCGACGAATCTCTTAACGCCAGGATTTCTGATTTCGGACTGGCCAAGCTGCTGAAGACGGGCCAAACTAAAACAACTACAGCAATCAGGGGGACGAAAGGGTATGTAGCTCCTGAATGGTTCAAGAACCTGCCAGTCACAACCAAAGTAGATACCTACAGCTTTGGCATTCTCTTGCTGGAGCTAGTTTGCTGCAGAAAGAACTTTGAGATTAATGCAATGCAAGAACATCAGACAGTTCTTGCAGGCTGGGCATGTGATTGCCTTAAAGAAGGAAAGTTGAACCTTTTAGTAGAAGAAGATGAAGAGGCAATGGAAGACATGGAAAGGGTAGAGAGGTTTGTGATGGTTGCAATTTGGTGCATTCAGGAAGATCCATCTTTAAGACCTGGAATGAAGAAAGTTGTGCAGATGCTAGAAGGAGGTGTTCAAGTCTCTGTTCCTCCTGATCCTTCATCATTTATCAGCACAATCTAAATCCTTTAATATATCCTGTTGCTACGGCCAATGAATGTTACCTATCTACCTTGAATTGAGTAATCTGTAGTTCCTATCATTTCAGGCATGATGTGTTAGACTTTGCACAATAAGGCTTAAAACGCATGCTTTCAATTATTTAGTTTTTCTTTTCCATGTTCACGACAAATAAGTAAAATAAAAGATTTAAAATGAATATAAAGGCAAGCCTGTATATAATTATTAGATATTTTTTTCTTAATTTTCTTTTAGGATGTTATATCTTAATGCATGTATAAAATTCAGGATGTTAAATATAATTTTATTTTAATTATTTCCTTTAGATATTTTCAGTAAAAAAGAAACTGAAGCACAACCCTAAATCCAAGAAGTGAAAACATGATATCCTGTGATATCATCTAATATTTTCAAAGAATGATATAAATAAAAAAATTAAAATCTTAAGTAATAATTGTTGTTTTTAAATTGAACAATAAGTCCTTTTTACGAGTTATTTCTTTCTCGAAGGTTTAGTGGAATTTTCTCAAAGAAGACGATGTGTGTGTGTGTGGATATATATATCAAGCCACTTTTAAAAGGCTTTTTTTCCTCTCCAAGATTTAGTGGAATTTTCTCAAAAAAAATCTAGAATATATATATATATATATAAATTGTTAGGAGTTAAGAGATTTTCAAAAAAGAAAACTTGTATAATTGAAGTAGTCAAAAGAAGGAAGCTTCTGATTAATTTCAATGACATTATCTATTGCTCTTTTCTGCATGTCTATCACACAGTCCTTTTCTTCACGTTAATAGTGGAAGAGTTGACCATTGAAAATTGCAATCACCTAGTGTTTGACTCATTAATGCTGCGATAAGCTTTTTTCTGAGGATGTAAACAGGAAGCTGCAATGTTTTGTCCTCCAGTCAAATGATAATTTATTTCAGTTTTTTTTATATCTTACCCGGGATTTAGCCAAATAACTTGAGTCAATTTAGATATTATTTTGTTATTTTTAAAAAAATATTTAAAAAATTATTTAAAAAAATTAAATGAAGTTCTTACAAATTCGATATTAGTTAAAATTTATTTACCAAAAAGAAAAAATCATAAAGACAGAAAGAAAGTCTTTGCCATCTTCATTTGATACGCGGAAGGTAGGAGCCTCATTATTTCTTCCAACTGCAATACTATCATAAAAAAAGGAGAGGGCCTGAGCCCTAATTCCTGCATTGTCTTAAGGAAAAGTATCTTCACATCATGGATTTTCAACTACCATATTGTTTTTTCTTCCTCCTCCTTCTGCTGCTGCCATTTTCTGGCAATGGTCAGGCTCACAGCAACATATCTTTGGGCTTATCTCTCACTGCGGCAAATGATAACCTTTCTTGGACTTCACCATCTGGGGAGTTTGCTTTTGGATTCCAACAAGTCGGCGATGCTGGCTACCTGCTTGCCATATGGTTCAACAAAATACCTGAGAGAACCATAGTCTGGTCAGCTAATAGAAATGATCTAGTTCCCGGGGGATCAAGAGTGCAACTTACAGCAGATGGTGAGTTGGTTCTAAATGATCAATCAGGCGGACAAATATGGATCCGTCCACAACTGGGTGGAAGTGGAGCCGCCTATGCAGCCATGCTTGACTCGGGAAACTTCGTGCTAGCAAGCCAGGCTGGTGCTAATTTGTGGCAGAGTTTTGATGAACCAACAGATACACTGTTGCCCACACAAAATCTGAATTCCGGTGCTCAAAATCTGAATTCCGGTGCTCAACTAATTGCTCCCTACCTGGAAAAGAATTATTCAGAAGGAAGATACAAGTTCATTCTCCAAGCTGACGGGAATCTCCTCCTGTACACCACACACTATCCATTAACTACCTCAAATTTTGCTTATTGGTCGCCCGGAAGTTCTATGGGTAGCGGTTATCAGGTGATCTTTAACCAGTCTGGCTATATGTACCTTGTAGCTAGAAATGGTACTGTACTTTATCCTGTATTCTCGAATCCAGTATCAATGCAAGATTTCTACCTGAGGGCAACCCTTGACTATGATGGAGTTTTTAGGCAATATTCTAATCCAAAGACTGCTTCCAGTAGCAGAAACAGGGCTATGGCCTGGACGACTTTGTCAAACTCCATACCATCAAATATCTGCTTGGAAATTACGGGACAAGAAGGCGGTGGAGCTTGCGGTTTCAACAGCTATTGCAGATTAGGAGATGACCAAAGACCAAGTTGCAAGTGTCCTCCTGGTTACACTTTCTTCGATCCAAATGATGAGAGGAAGGGATGCAAGAAAAACTTTATTTCACAGGATTGTGACCATCCATCGCAAGAAATAGATAGCTTTGAGATCAAGGAAATGCCTAACACAAACTGGCCATTTAATGATTATGAAATGTTTGGTTCAGTGGACGAGGATTGGTGCAGACAGGCTTGCTTAAGTGACTGTTATTGTGCTGTTGCCATTTTTAACACTGCTGGACAATGTTGGATGAAGAGAATTCCTCTCTCGAATGGGGTAATTGATCCAAGTGTTAGTGGAAAAGCCCTGATAAAAGTAAGGAAAGGCAACTTGACTGCAGGTTCAAGTGCAAAGAAGTGTGATCGATCGAATTTGATCAGAACAGGCTCGGTGCTTTTAGGTAGCTCCATCTTTCTAATTGTTATCTCACTGCTAGGGATCTATGTGTTCTTTTCTCGATGGAACCGACAAAAAAAAAATCGATACCGCAACACCATGTCATGCCAGCCATGAATATGCAGAATTTCACTTACAGTGAGCTCGAAAGAGCTACAGGAGGATTCAAGGAAGAACTTGGTAGCGGTGCCTTTGGAACTGTTTACAAAGGGGGACTAGCGAACGAAGACAAACCACTCATTGCAGTGAAGAAGTTAGATAAGATGGCCGGAGAGGGCGACAAAGAATTCAATACAGAAGTGAAAGTTATTGGAAGAACAAATCACAAGAATTTGGTTCGACTTGTTGGATTCTGTAACGAAGGGCAACATCGCCTTCTGGTCTACGAATACATGAGCAATGGCTCTTTGGCCAATTTTCTCTTTGGAGATTCAAGGCCTAACTGGTATCGAAGAATGAAAATTGCTTTCGATATAGCCAGAGGGCTCCTTTACCTCCATGAAGAATGCAGCTTCCAGATAATCCATTGTGATATCAAGCCTCAAAATATCCTCCTCGACGAATCTCTTAACGCCAGGATTTCTGATTTCGGACTGGCCAAGCTGCTGAAGACGGACCAAACTAAAACAACTACAGCAATCAGGGGGACCAAAGGGTATGTAGCACCTGAATGGTTCAAGAACCTGCCTGTCACAACCAAAGTGGATACCTACAGCTTTGGCATTCTTTTGCTNCCAGCCATGAATATGCAGAATTTCACTTACAGTGAGCTCGAAAGAGCTACAGGAGGATTCAAGGAAGAACTTGGTAGCGGTGCCTTTGGAACTGTTTACAAAGGGGGACTAGCGAACGAAGACAAACCACTCATTGCAGTGAAGAAGTTAGATAAGATGGCCGGAGAGGGCGACAAAGAATTCAATACAGAAGTGAAAGTTATTGGAAGAACAAATCACAAGAATTTGGTTCGACTTGTTGGATTCTGTAACGAAGGGCAACATCGCCTTCTGGTCTACGAATACATGGGCAATGGCTCTTTGGCCAATTTTCTCTTTGGAGATTCAAGGCCTAACTGGTATCGGAGAATGCAAATTGCTATCGATATAGCCAGAGGGCTCCTTTACCTCCATGAAGAATGCAGCTCCCAGATAATCCATTGTGATATCAAGCCTCAAAATATCCTCCTCGACGAATCTCTTACCGCCAGGATTTCTGATTTCGGACTGGCCAAGCTGCTGAAGACGGGCCAAACTAAAACAACTACAGCAATCAGGGGGACCAAAGGGTATGTAGCTCCTGAATGGTTCAAGATCCAGCCAGTCACAACCAAAGTAGATACCTACAGCTTTGGCATTCTCTTGCTGGAGCTAGTTTGCTGCAGAAAGAACTTTGAGATTAATGCAATGCAAGAACATCAGATAGTTCTTGCAGACTGGGCATGTGATTGCCTTAAAGAAGGAAAGTTAGACCTTTTAGTAGAAGAAGATGAAGAGGCAACAGAAGACATGGAAAGGGTAGAGAGGTTTGTGATGGTTGCAATTTGGTGCATTCAGGAGGATCCATCATTAAGACCTGGAATGAAGAAAGTTGTGCAGATGCTAGAAGGAGGTGTTCAAGTCTCTGTTCCTCCTGATCCTTCATCATTTATCAGCACAATCTAAATCCTTTTTTTATGTACACACACACACACAGATATATATATATATATATATATCCAGAAACTAAGGCCAATGAATGTAACCTATCTACCATGTATTTAATAATCTGTAGTTCCTATCATTTCGGACATGTCTAGATCATCTTCTGGGTTGATACTCTAAATTTCAAGTCAAATGATGATTTCTTCAACTTGTCCAATTGAGTAACAGATTGATTGCAAGGACTGAGTCTTTATCAGTTTGGAAAGAAAAACATCATGTGTTACAACATACACAACAAGGCTTCAAATACTTGAATCCTTTTTTTTGTTTCCTTTTCCATGCTCAAGAGTAACGAGTAGAATCAAAGAATTATTATTCAAAATATGTGCTTAATAAATAATTACTAACCAGTACTTCAATCTTAAATGGTCTAGCTCTTATGGACTTGCCCGTGTAAATAGCATGTTTGTTTCCCAAATTATTTATCATAATGTAGTCCTGATTAAGATCATATTAATTGAGCTTGGCTTGACTTTCATAAAAAACTTTGTTTGTAATTATTAGATTAACTCAGTCGTGATCAATTCCCAACCTTAATTTTTTTTTTAAATATCGTTTTAACTTTTATTAAAATAAATTAAAATAATATCTTTTATCTGCAATTACTAAATTGCTCAAGATGTTAAACAAGCCATTCACATGAACTCACACATGACCCAGATTAGATATGTTAATTTAGATTTCGGGCTTAATATTTTTAATGTGAAAATATAAATTAACATATCTAATCTGGGTCATGTGTGAGTTCATGTGAATGGTTTGTTTAACATCTCGAGCAATTTAGTAATTGCAGACAAAAGTTGAGCTGCCCATTATAATAATGATAGGAAGAAAAGGTTCCTTTCTGCGGAAAAGAAAATTTTAGACCAATATAAAAGACTAGTCGTTGCATTTGTTGTCTTGTTTATGTATGACACGTAGTCGATGGCAATGCGACTTTCGAATTGGATTGATTCGTGTGTTAATTGTACCATGCACATTAAAGTTTCATGCACTTATTTCTTCTTCTTCTTCTTTTCCATATTAAAGAGTAACGAGTAAAATCATATATTTATTAGCATTAAGCAAAAGGATTTTATAATTCATTATTCCACATAGTTTAATTTTAAATAATAATATTTTTTGAAGGTTTAGTTTAAATGATAAATGAGTTTGTTCCTTAACCTACTATTTAGAATTGAATATTTAAAAAAGCAATTCCTTTTTCTAAATTTACAAATTCACATATAAATGATATAATTCAAAATCAATATACAAGAGGAATCATTCAAACAATGATTACTTTTAATTCACTTTACAAATTACTCAACAAAATATTAACTAAATTATTGGCTCATACTATGCTACAAATTAGATTAATTTTGTACATATATATATATATATGCAGATGTATCTAACATGTTTTTTGATATAAATAATTTAAATTCTATCCAAGTTGACCGTATATAACTTGGTTAACTTGAGATTAACGATTGTTAAAAACATCATTTGATTCAAAAATTTCAAGATGATATTTTTTAAGAAATGTTAAGGCAAAAATATATTAAATCGACCCAGGTTAATTTGAATTAATTTATTAAATCAACATTATTGTTATTCATTTTTAGGACCCTATGCTAAAAAATTAAAAAAATAAAATATATATCAATAAGAAGAGCATGAAAAATATCTAGAAAATTTTCAAAAACTAGTTGAGGAAGATCAAAATACCCAAAGTTGAAAAATTAATAGTTCAATTTTGATTGATAAATGCCTTATTGACAAGAAAAATTCAATTTGGGAAGAAACATTTAAAATTGAATGTTTAATAACTCAATTGGTATTTTTTAGGGTTTAATTAAATTTATTGAAGGTTTAATTGTGAGGAATGTTGGTTTTTGGATTCAATTTGGGCTTTAATTGGAAAGAATTGAAGTTTTGGGGTTGAATTGCAATTTTAAAAAGATAATTTAGTCAAATCAGGGGCTTAATTACATAGATATTAAAGTTTGATAAGCAATTAGAGAGTTAATTGAAAAAACTCAAAACCAAAGATTAAATCGTAAAAGGTGTAGCACTTTAAGGACTTAAATTAACAAAATCATGGGTCAAACTAGAGACAATTGAAAGTTTAATTGATGGTTAATTTGCATAAATTAACAATCAATGACCTAATTAGAAAAGGTGCTAAATTCTGGGGTTGATTATTAAGTTTGACAAGAGTGGAATTGTATGAAATTAAAAATTGAAAGATAATTAAAAAAAATTGAAGTTAAATATATCAAGATCTAGGACCAAGTCACAAATATTTTGACAAAGTCACTCAAATATACTGTCTTTACCAAGCTTAGAGATATGCTAGGAGTTATCAAAAATCAAGTTTAATAGATGGTGTTAAAAATAAATTAATGTTTTGGTTTTTTTAAAAAAAAATATTCTAATCGACTAGTTGAAAGAGAGGAACCAATCTACCAGTTAAGTACTGTTGGATTAATTAATTTGAAAAAAAAAATTCTTATTATATTAAATTAATTTTTTTTAGTTTAATTTCTTATTTTTCTAAGATTTTATATTTATAAATAGGCTTGTAATAATAATTATAAGATAAACACACACAAAAAAACACTTAATAAAACATACTTTCTTCTAAAAATTTCTTCTTGTTAAATAGCCTTGCAATTTAGTATTTATCCATATAAGCTACCACACTAATTTTCTTCCAATGGAGGGTTCTTTCCACGAAGAATGCTTCTCACATTACTATCCAAAAGGTATGTAGCTCTTGAATACTTTAAGAACTTGGCTGTCACAACCAAGGTTACTGTAACGAAGGGCGGAGGCATGTATAAGCTTGGATGGGCTCTAGTCTGGATGAAGATTTTATCAATATTTTTTAGTTAATTTTATATAAAAAAAATTATCTCGATGAAGATTTTATCAATATTTTTAATTAATTTTATATAAAAAAAATTATAATTTTTTATTAAGATATTAAAAAATTCTAAAATTTTATATAAATCCTTCTAATATAATGTTTTAACTTGGGTTAAAATTTTAGAATTTTTGAAGAAATTCCGAAATTTGATAAAAAAAAAATCATAATTTGACTAGTTTTATATTTTAGGTATAATTTTCAATTTGATCATCAGATTGAATTAAAATTTTATAAGGAATCTTAAAATATATTAAATAAAATCTGGTTAAAATTTTAGAATGAACAAAGTTTGGTAATGCTAAAAAATATCATCAAATAAAAGCAAAACGACTCATTAAGGGTAACATAATTATTTATTTTTAAAAAATAAAATAAATCAGTTCTTTTTTCTTTTTATATATTGCTGATTGGGCAAAAGCAGAATAGAAAAAGAAAAAAAAGAAAAGTTGAGAGAGAAAGAGAAAAAGTTAAGGAAAAATATTTAAAAAAAAATCAAAGGAAAAAAATTAGAAAAGTAAAAGAATAACCTTATAAACTCATAAAGTCCAACTTATAAAATACTAATCTAAGAAAGAATTAAGTGAAGGAAGGAGGAATTGAGAGAAGAAAAAAAATTTATTACTTTATTTTTCAATTAACATGAGATTATTATGTTATCCTGGTTGAGAAGTTGTTACAATATCAATTCAGATTCAATTATAAATGAATTATATTCCACAGAACATCGAAGAATATAACTTGAATAATGAGTTTATTTTTACTTTCACTTTAATTTTATGTACTTTCAAAATTATTTTTTATTATTTTGGATAGTATATTTAAATTAAAACTTTACTATTAACTTTAAAAAATTCACTTCCATGAGTTAATAATTTATCTTAAAAAAAATTATATGTTTATTTAATAACTCAGGGTAGGAAAAATTCATTACTCCGCCCTTGCTTGCAGCTTTGTCATTCTCTTCCTAGAGCTAGTTTGTTGCATAAAGAACTTTGAGATTAATGCAATGTAAGAACATCAGACAGTTCTTGCAGACTGGGCATGTGATTACTTTAAAGAAGGAAAGTTGAACGTTTTAGTTGAAGAAGATGAAGAGGCAATGGAAGGCATGAAAAGGGTAGAGAGGTTTGTGATGGTTGCAATTCAATTTGGTGCATTCAGGATGATCCATCTTTAAGACCTGGAATGAAGAAAGTTGTGCAGATGCTATAAGGAGCTGTTCAAATCTCTGTTCCTCCTGATCCTTCAGCATTTATCAGAACAATCTAAATCTTTTTTGGACACACACACACACATATATATGTATGTATGTATGTATGTATGTATTTATGTATCCAGAAACTAAGGCCAATGAATGTTACCTATCGACCTTGTATTTTTTTTTTTTTTAGNTTGTATTTTTTTTTTTTAGATTAAAGTGGGTGTCCGGGCCAGCTTTCGCGCACCACGACTAATCCCACGGGCCCTGAAGTTAACGACCATGCAAGCCTCCAGTGGCCATCATATGAGCAACCAAGGACTCGAACCTGAGACCACAAAGGAAGCAAACCCCTTGATCCCAAGTCCTTGCCACTTAGCCACCACCTAGATGGTTGACCTTGTATTTTATAATCTGTAGTTGCTATCATTTCAGGCATCATGTGTTAAACTTTTCACAGCAAGGCTTGAAACGCATGCTTTCAATTATTTCTTTTTCTTTTTCTTTTCCGTGTTCACGAGTAATAAGTAAAATAATCGATTTAAGATGAATATAATAGGATATTTTTAGCGCTAATAAAGTGAAATATATAAATTATTAGGATTTTAGAGATTTTCAATAAAGAAAACTTTTATAATGGTCGAAGGAAGTTAGCTTCAGATTAATTTCATTGAAATGGTCAGAAGAAGAAAGCTTCAGATCAACTACATTGAAGTGGTCACACACCCTTTATTTATCTATTGCTCTAATTATGGCGTCCAGCTAATAACATGTCTTTTTTTCTATGGATCGATCAGACATTAATATTGGAAAATTTGACAATTGAAAATTACAATCACCTAATGTTTGACTCATTAATGATGCAATAAGCACTTTCTGAGGAAGTAAAAAAGGAGGCTGCTATGTTGTTCTTCCAACCGCAATACTCTCATAAATAAAGAAGAGGACCAGAGCCCTGAGTTCTGCATTGTCTTAAAGAAAAGTATCTTCACATCTCATGGATTTTCAACTACCATGTTGTTTTTGCTTCCTCCTCCTTCTGCTGCTGCCATTTTCTGGCAATGGTCAGGCTCACAGCAACATATCTTTGGGCTTATCTCTCACTGCTGCAAATGATAACCTTTCTTGGACTTCACCATCTGGGGAGTTTGCTTTTGGATTCCAACAAGTCGGCGATGCTGGCTACCTGCTTGCCATATGGTTCAACAAAATACCTGAGAGAACCATAGTCTGGTCAGCTAATAGAAATGATCTAGTTCCCGGGGGATCAAGAGTGCAACTTACAGCAGATGGTGAGTTGGTTCTAAATGATCAATCAGGCGGACAAATATGGATCCGTCCACAACTGGGTGGAAGTGGAGCCGCCTATGCAGCCATGCTTGACTCGGGAAACTTCGTGCTAGCAAGCCAGGCTGGTGCTAATTTGTGGCAGAGTTTTGATGAACCAACAGATACACTGTTGCCCACACAAAATCTGAATTCCGGTGCTCAACTAATTGCTCCCTACCTGGAAAAGAATTATTCAGAAGGAAGATACAAGTTCATTCTCCAAGCTGACGGGAATCTCCTCCTGTACACCACACACTATCCATTAACTACCTCAAATTTTGCTTATTGGTCGCCCGGAAGTTCTATGGGTAGCGGTTATCAGGTGATCTTTAACCAGTCTGGCTATATGTACCTTGTAGCTAGAAATGGTACTGTACTTTATCCTGTATTCTCGAATCCAGTATCAATGCAAGATTTCTACCTGAGGGCAACCCTTGACTATGATGGAGTTTTTAGGCAATATTCTAATCCAAAGACTGCTTCCAGTAGCAGAAACAGGGCTATGGCCTGGACGACTTTGTCAAACTCCATACCATCAAATATCTGCTTGGACATTACGGGACAAGAAGGCGGTGGAGCTTGCGGTTTCAACAGCTATTGCAGATTAGGAGATGACCAAAGACCAAGTTGCAAGTGTCCTCCTGGTTACACTTTCTTCGATCCAAATGATGAGAGGAAGGGATGCAAGAAAAACTTTATTTCACAGGATTGTGACCATCCATCGCAAGAAATAGATAGCTTTGAGATCAAGGAAATGCCTAACACAAACTGGCCATTTAATGATTATAAAATGTTTGGTTCAGTGGATGAGGATTGGTGCAGACAGGCTTGCTTAAGTGACTGTTATTGTGCTGTTGCCATTTTTAACACTGCTGGACAATGTTGGATGAAGAGAATTCCTCTCTCGAATGGGGTAATTGATCCAAGTGTTAGTGGAAAAGCCCTGATAAAAGTAAGGAAAGGCAACTTGACTGCAGGTTCAAGTGCAAAGAAGTGTGATCGATCGAATTTGATCAGAACAGGCTCGGTGCTTTTAGGTAGCTCCATCTTTCTAATTGTTATCTCACTGCTAGGGATCTATGTGTTCTTTTCTCGATGGAACCGACAAAAAAAAAATCGATACCGCAACACCATGTCATGCCAGCCATGAATATGCAGAATTTCACTTACAGTGAGCTCGAAAGAGCTACAGGAGGATTCAAGGAAGAACTTGGTAGCGGTGCCTTTGGAACTGTTTACAAAGGGGGACTAGCGAACGAAGACAAACCACTCATTGCAGTGAAGAAGTTAGATAAGATGGCCGGAGAGGGCGACAAAGAATTCAATACAGAAGTGAAAGTTATTGGAAGAACAAATCACAAGAATTTGGTTCGACTTGTTGGATTCTGTAACGAAGGGCAACATCGCCTTCTGGTCTACGAATACATGAGCAATGGCTCTTTGGCCAATTTTCTCTTTGGAGATTCAAGGCCTAACTGGTATCGAAGAATGAAAATTGCTTTCGATATAGCCAGAGGGCTCCTTTACCTCCATGAAGAATGCAGCTTCCAGATAATCCATTGTGATATCAAGCCTCAAAATATCCTCCTCGACGAATCTCTTAACGCCAGGATTTCTGATTTCGGACTGGCCAAGCTGCTGAAGACGGACCAAACTAAAACAACTACAGCAATCAGGGGGACCAAAGGGTATGTAGCACCTGAATGGTTCAAGAACCTGCCTGTCACAACCAAAGTGGATACCTACAGCTTTGGCATTCTTTTGCTGGAGCTAGTTTGTTGCAGAAAGAACTTTGATATTGATAAGAAAGAATGTCAGATAGTTCTAGCAGACTGGGCATGTGATTGCCTTAAAGAAGGAAAGTTAAACCTTTTAGTGGAAGATGATGAAGAGGCAACAGAAGACATGGAAAGGGTAGAGAGGTTTGTGATGGTTGCAATTTGGTGCATTCAGGAGGATCCATCATTAAGACCTGGAATGAAGAAAGTTGTGCAGATGTTGGAAGGAGGTGTTCAAGTCTCTGTTCCTCCTGATCTTTCATCATTTATCAGCACAATCTAAATCCTTTTTGTACACGTACATATATCCAGAAACTAAGGCCAATCAATGTAACCTATCTACCATGTATTGAAATAATCTGTAGTTCCTATAATTTAGACATGTTTAGATCATCTTCTGGGTTCGTACTCTAAATTTCAAGTCAAATGATATTTTCTTGAACTTGTCCAATTTAGTAACAGATTGATTGTTAGGACCGAGTCTTTATCAACTTGGAAAGAAAAACATCATGTGTTACAACATGCACAACAACGCTTTGCATCCTTTGTTTTTTCCTTTTCCATGTTCAAGAGTAACAAGTAGATTCAAAGAATTATTATTCAAAATATGTGCTTAATAACTAATTTCTAACCAGTAATTCAATCTTAAACGGTGTGACTCTCATAGACTTGGCTGTTGAAGACAGAACAAACTAAAACAACAATAGCAATCAGGGGTACCGAAGGGTATGGAGTACCTAAATGGTTAGTCTGTTGCAGAAAGAACTTTGAGATTGATGCAAGGGAAGAAGGTCGAATAGTTCTTGCAGACTAGGCAACAACGAAAAAAATAGAAGTGCAAATGCTCCAAAATAAGAGTAAATACATTTAATCAAAACAAAATAAAAATATAAACTCTGGAAAAAAAAAATATTCCATTAAATCATATGTACAAGTAATAGTTATTGAACTCTAACTAGATGTTGACCGTGACAAAGGGTGAGATTTTAGGTGCAAATTTTGTTTAAGTAATGGTCTTTGAATATTTCATCACCTTTAGGGCCATGAATATAGTAATTACAAAAAAAAAAAAAAAAAAAACTTTTTCCTCCATTACCAAAACAAGATGGATAGGTTTTTAAAAAGAAATAATAATAATAAATGAATCTATTCCTAGCTCTAAGTCCACAGAGTCAATTTTTTTATTACAATTTAAAAACACGTCATGAATACTTATGGTGGACCATACAATATCAAGAGAATATTAATTAATGTCACTAATTTAAATTTAAGGATTAATCGAGCAATTAAATACACATTAATTAATGTCACCTAATGTTAAGGACATCACTTTCTTCAATAGGGCAAACACTCATCCCCTTTGCTGTTTGCGGTGGAAATCAAACTCTAATTCTTTACAGCATTTAAAAATTACAATTATTATACAGCATTCATTAAGTATCCTCTGCACATGAAATCACAACACTGGGACTTCAAAGATTAAAGCTGATATATATTATTCAGGCCTGCAGGATATGATTCCATTTTAGTTGAAACAATCAGAAAGAAACAAAGCCTTTGCCGCCTTCCAACCTCATTTCTGTCAACTACAACACTCAACATAAGTAGAGAAAGGGTTGTGCGCTTGCTTTGAGCACTGAAATTTCCTAAACAACATAATCTTCACACCATGAGATTTTCACCACCATATTGTTTTTTCTTCTTTCTTCTTCTGCTTCTTCCATTCTCCACCAATGGTCAGACTTACAGAAACATAACTTAATTTGGAGTCATCTCTCACTGCTGGAAGTGATAAACTTTATTGGACTTCACCATCTGGGGATTTTTCTTTTGTTTTCCAGCAAGTTGGTGATGCTGGCAACTTACTTTCCATATGGTTCAACAAAATACCTGAAAGAACCATAGTCTGGTCAGTTAATACAAATGATCTAGTTCAGCTGGGATCAAGAGTACTTCAGCTGGGATCAAGAGTACAACTTGCTAGAGATTGTGAGATAGTTCTAAATGATCAATCAGGCAGAACACTATGGAGTCCAGTTTTTGGTGGAAGTGGAGCCGCCTATGCAGCCATGCTTAACACAGGAAACTTTGTGATAGCGAGCCAAGCTGGTGCCATTTTGTGGCGGAGTTTTGATCAACCAACGGATACACTGTTGCCCACAAAATATAAATAAAGGTGGTGAACTAATNCCATGCTTAACACAGGAAACTTTGTGATAGCGAGCCAAGCTGGTGCCATTTTGTGGCGGAGTTTTGATCAACCAACGGATACACTGTTGCCCACACAAAATATAAATAAAGGTGGTGAACTAATTGCTGAGGAATCCGGAGCGGTGACGTGCTAATATTTGTTTATATAAAACTTAGCATACTAATATAATATTTAATTTAATTAAGTAAATTGTTTATATTCATGGAAAAAATTATTTATATATATTTATATATATATATATGAAAAGAACAAGATTTACAGAAAATGAGAAATCATTTAATTTTTAGTAACTCTTAATTTTATTCCATTTCTTTTTTTTCAGTGCTATAATGACAGTTATTGCTGGCTGTCCACTCTTTTCTATATTTCTTACATCTTTAGTTATATTTTTTCTCATATTACTTTTTAAAATCATGTTTTTTTTTATAAGCGTTAATGGTTAGCTTCTCCAGCACACTTGGGGATAAGAAAATTAAAAATTATAACATCAATTATATTATAATCTATGCTTTCACTTTGTATCAAATACAAATGGGTGATGATTTGTTTAGTTTTTACTAATGAAGTGAGGTATTTGCCACAGCAATATCCTAACACTAATTGCTCCCTGCCTAGAAAAGAATTATTCTGAAGGAAGATGCAAGTTCATTTTACAAGAAGACGGGAATCTCATCCTGTACACAACACGTTATCCATCAACTACAGTAAATTATGCTTATTGGTCTATCCAGGATTCTATTGGTAGTGGTTACCTGGTGATCTTCAACCAGTCTGGCTATATATACCTTGTATCAGAAAATGGTACTACACTTAATCATGTATTTTCTAATTTAGTATCAATGCAAGATTTCTACCTAAGGGCAACCCTGGACTATGATGGAGTTCTTAGGCAAGATTCAGTATCAATGAACCATCTCCAATTTTATTTTTTTTCTTTATTTGCATCATTTTTTTTATTGAGTCTTTCAAAAAATTTACCACGTCGAGAAGAATGATAGATCAACTCTAATTATAACAGGCTCAGTGCTATTAGGTTGCAACAGCTTTCTAATCATTCTCCCTCTGCTAGGAATCTTTGTGTTCTTTTTTCGATGGAACCGACGAAAACAAAAAATGATTCGGTAACACCATGTCGGACATGAATCTGCAGAATTTTACTTACAATAAACTCGAAACAGCTACAGGAGGATACAAGGAAGAACTTGGTAGGGGTGCTTTTGGACTTGTGTGCAAAGAGGCACTAGGTTTGCTTATTGCAGTAAAGAAATTAGAAAAGCTGGCCGGGAAAGATGACATAGAATTCAATAGAGAAGTGAACGTTATTGGAAGATCAAATCACAAGAATTTGGTCCAACTTGTTTGATTCTGTAACGAAGGGCAACATCGCCTTCTGGTCTACGAGTACATGAGCAGTGGCTCCTTGTCTAACTACCTGTTTGGAGATTCAATGCCTAATGATACCAAAGAATGCAAATTGCTTTCGATATAGTCAGAGGGCTCCTTTAGCTCCATGAAGAATGTAGCTCCCAGATAATCCATTGTGATATCAAGCCTCAAAATATCCTCAGCAACAAATCTCTTAATGAAAGGATTTCAGATTTCGAGCTAGCCAAGCTGTTGAACACGGACCAAACCAAATTGCAAAGTTGAAGGAAAGACGAAATACCAAAGTTTTGTAAAATTGGAAGACAAAATCTCACTCCAAATTTTTTTTTGCAAAGTTGGATCCATGAAATTGTGTTCAAAATTAAGCCTCGTTCCATAAAACTAGCTCTGATACCATTTTAAAATAATTAAGATCAAACATAAAAAGGAGGCTAGAATTCTGGATAATCTCAATATGTTGAATGCTTAGTCTTAACATAAATACAAATAAAATATATATAGGTTCACAAAACTATCTGCATTTATAAGTTCATAAAACTACCAGATTTTATTTATTATTGTTATTCTTTATCATTTACTTTATTTTTAGCTTTTATTCATTGTCTCTTTGAACCCTCTTCCTATAAAGAGGCAATTCTTATTTCATTTTTATAACAAGCTATTGATGAGGAACTTTCTGCTTTGCATAAAATTGATACTTGGGATTTGATTTCTTTATCTCCTGGTAAGAGTGTTGTTGATTGTTGTTGGGTGTATAAGATCAAAACTAATTCTGATGAGTCTATTAAGCGATGCAAAGCTAAGCTGGTTGTGGTTGCAAAAGGATACTCTCAATAGTATGGTATGGACTATAAGGAGAGATTTGCCCCAATTGCAAAAATAACTACTATTCATACTTTTATTGTCATAGCTTCAATTCATTAGTGGCATATTTCTCAACTTGATGTTAAAAATGCCTTCTTGAATGGAGATCTTCAAGAAGAAGTTTATATGGCACTCCCTCCTGGTATTTCAAATGACTTTGGATATGTTTGTAAACTTAATAAAGCATTATATAGTCTCAAACAAGCACCTCGTGCTTGGTTTGAGAAATTCTCTATTGTGATCTCATCTCTTGACTTTATTTCAAGCAATTATGATTCTACTCTTTTTATTAGGTGTACTAATGCAGGTCGTATCATTCTGTCTTTATATACTAATGACATGATTATTATTGGTGATGACATTGATGGTATTTCAGTCTTGAAGACAAAGTTGGCTAAACGATTTAAAATGAAGGATTTGGGTTATCTTCAATATTTTTTAAGTATTGAGGTTGCATACTCACTTAGAGGTTATCTTCTTTCTCAGTTGAAATATATTGCAGATATTCTTGAGTGAGCTAGACTTACTAATATCAAGACTGTAGATACTCCCCTTGAGGTTAACGCGAGATACTCTTCTTCTGATGGTTTACCTTTGATATATCCTACTTTATACTATATTATTGTTGGGAGTTTGGTATATCTCACCATTACTAGTCCAGATATTGCATATGTTGTTCATGTTATTAGTCAGTTTGTTGTTTCTCCTACTACTGTTTACTAGGCAGCTGTTCTTCGTATTTTGTGATATTTTCGAGGTACAATTTTTCAAAGTCTTTTACTTTCATCCACCTCTTTCTTGGAGTTGCATGTATACTCTGATGCTGATCATGGTAGTGATCCCACAAATCGCAAGTCTATTACCGGGTTTTGTATCTTTTTAGGTGATTCTTTTATTTCTTGAAAAAGCAAGAAACAATTTATTGTTTCTCAACTATCCACCGAAGCAGAATATCGTGCCATGACATCTACTACCAAAAAAATTGTTTGGTTGCGTTGGTTACTTACTAATATAGTGGTTTCATTTTCTCATCTTACTCTTATGTATTGTAACAACCAGAGTTTTATTCATATTGCTCACAACTTGATTTTTCATGAGCGAACTAAGCATATTAAAATCGATTATTATCTTACTCGTCATCATATCAAACATGGCACCATTGCTTTACCTTTTATTCCTTCTTCCTTGCAGATTGCAAATTTCTTTACCAAGATGCATTTCATCTCTCGTTTTCATTTTCTGGTTGGCAAACTCTTAATGCTTGTAGTTGTCGCATCATGAGTTTTAGGGGAGATGTTAAATAATATTTGTGTAGTTTTATTTATTAAGAGTAAAATAGTACTTTCAGTTTAATCTATATATATTTTATTTGTATTAAGATTAAAACTAAACATTCATCATATTGAGATTATCTAAAATTTTAGTTTTTTTTCTATATTTGATCTTAATTATTTTAACAGTGTTGATGCTAGAAGGAGCTGATCAAGTCTTTATTCCTCCTAATCCTCCATCATATATCAGCACAATCTAAATCCTTTTTGTGTGAGCACACATATAACTAATGCCAATGAATGTAACCTATTACCTATCTAATATCCAGGAACTAAGGCCAATGAATGTAGCCTATCTACCATGTATTGAATAATCTGTAGTACCTATCATTTCAAACATGTCTAGATCATCTTTAGGGTTCGTACTCTAAATTTCATGTCAAATGATGATTTCTTCAACTTGTTCAGTTGAGTAACAGATTGATTGTAAGGACTGAGTCTTTATCAGTTTGGGAAGAAAAACATCATGTATGTTACAACATGCATAACAAGGCTTCAAATACTTGCATCTCCCCCCCTTCCATGTTCAAGAGCAACAAGTAGAATCAAAGAATTATTATTCAAAATATGTGCTTAATAACTAATTACTAACCAGTACTTCAATCTTAAACGATGTAACTCTAATAGACTTGACCGGTGTAAATAGTATGTTTGTTTCTTAAGTTATTCATCACAATATAGCTAGTCCTAAAAAAAAGGCCAAGAAAAAAAGAATTTCAAGTTTATAGACCAACTTGGCTTGAGTTTCATAAAAATGTATGTTCGTGGTTATTAACTTAACTAGGTAGGTCAATTTTGTTAAAATTTAGTTTGAATATATACAAAAGTCAATTTTATTAACTTAACTCGACAGGTCAAGCTAAGACCATACATTTTTTATTTCTTTTCTCACTTTCTTTCAACTTATTAGCATCATATATATGTTCACGTCATTAGGTGAAAGCTTACTACTTTTGTTGGGAATTCCGACCAGTAATGTTCTAATACTTGCTCATTGGAGGCTAAATACACTGACACAATATTTAACGTGGTTTGGTAAATAACCTACATCCATGAAAGATAGTCTATATTATTAGAGATTAGAAAAATAATAGAAAAACAAATACATGGAGGAGAAAGATCAATTCACTCTACTCTACTTCCAGCTCTCTTTACTACACTTGCAGCTGCTGCCATTGTAGCTCTCTTTTTCTCTTTATTCTCTTCACATTCTCACAATCCTCTTCATATTTTGCTCTCTCACATATACCTCTATTTATAGGCATTCATGGAAGTTTTTCTTGCTTTGTTGTTAATATTGGTGGCCACCAACTCTAGCTCATTCAACAATGGTGGCTGTCAATAGTTGGTGTCATCCATTTGTTGCACATGAAATAGCAACCAACCTAACAGTTTTGAGCACAAGCTATGCTCGTTAGTTTGAGCAGAGGCCTAGTTGATAATCTCTTATTTTTTTATTTTATTTTTTATCTTTTGCAATGGATATCAGTTCAAGCATACAAAGAGCTTACTTTTCAAGATAAAATTAAGCTCTTGAATGCGTGTGACAGGCTATTCTTTTTTTTTCTACTTGAATTTTCCATGTAAATTCTTTGTTTTCAGTCATTTCCTTGTACTGTTTTGGACGATCCTTACAGGATTTATAAAAAATTTTACTTCTTTGACATAAGATAGAACCTTTTATCCTTTCATCTTCACATTATAAGTAGCCTAACTAATGCAGCCGAACCTTATTAGATTAAGAGTCAAGGATCAAGGGAAGATAGAACTTAAGAAAAGGGGTCTTGAAAACAAAAACCCTAACTGTACCTTATTATTGAGTAATTTTATTCTCTAATTATATGATTATTATTACAAAAAATATAGTATTATGGAATGCTATGGTAACTATCACACCCAACATCGAGGCAGCTTTAAAAATTATTATAAAAAAAAATGAATTTATGGTATTCTATTCTTTGATAGGGAATTGTATTATTTAAAGAGTTGTCACCGAGTATTATGGTTACTAGGAACTCTAGCTAGTCAACAAAGATTCTATAGTATAAGATTGGTTACATAAAAGGAAAAATATTATTACCCCTTGAGTGTTATACTTAAGGCAGGCTGCATTGCTGATTTTGTCATAAATTGCTAATATTTTGTTGGTTTATGCTATAGTGGTTTTGCATGTAATATTTCTGACTCTGACTCTAGTGAATATTTAACTAAGGATATTTTAAATTCTAGCGTTGATAAATATTACATAGCTATAAAAAAAATTAAATCAATATTTTTTTATTTCTGATTCTAGCGTTAGTAAATAAATAAATCAAATAAATTTATTTTTACGCATCACAAAAAAAAATTTAAATCAATATTTTTATTCTGATTCTGTCATGAATCAATAAAAAAAATTATATTTATATGGTTTTTACCTATATAATTTTTTATTTTTATTTTTATTTTTTATTTATATTTCTAGACCGAATCGAATCCAACCAGCCCGGCCCAGTCACTTTGCCAAACTAGTGACCTGGCTGTGCTAAGCAACACGCGTCCGCTACCGCACAGTGTAAATGCTAATTAACAAAGACAATGCAAGAAGAAGAGGTCGCTTACCAGTTCTGCTGGAGGCGATGTAGACGGTCACGAAGCTCTGGCTGGCCGACACCACTTCCTCTCCTCTGCTCCTTCTTCTGCTTTCCTTTGCTTCTTTGGCTGCTACTAAATTGGTGTGATAAGCTGGAGACGAGCGTCTGTGATCAACGCCGGCAGCTCCTCTGTTTTTATTTGCTTGCACTCTAGGAACGGAGATGAAGCATAGCACCCTAGCTCTTGCTCTCCTCCATCTTCTCTGTTTCTTTCCTCTGTTCGCTTGTCACTGGTTTCCGAAGACCGTGAAGACGATTGTGATGAAGGTGACTTGTGTTTCGTTCCTCCTCCCCCTGGTTTTTGGTCCAATCCCCCTTGTTTTCTTCTCTGGTTCCTGGCCTCTGCTGCTTGCAAACGAAGATGACGGTATGGAAGGGCCGTTCCTCTTTTTGTTCTACCGACCCCTCGCTCAGGACGAAGACGATGGTGATAAAGGCACGAGGTGCTGCTGGTTGAATAGAAGCTCCCTCCTCTGTGTTTTCTCTTTTCGTCTATGTGTTAGGCTTGTTTGCCGAAGCCCTCGTTTTCCCCTTCTTTCCCCCGCGTTCTGGGTTTTTCTTCTCTTACCTGTGGCCTTCTCTGGCTTTTATAAACCCAGAGGATGGCCGCTGTTCACGTGTTCGTGCCTCACGATCGCGAGGCACGAACGCCTTTGTTTCCTTGAGAAGAAACAGGGGCAGAAAATTTGCTCTCTACTGTCTTTCTTTTTTTTTTTTCTTATGTTCCTCCCAGTTTTTCTTCTTTTCCTCCAGTTCGCTCCCCCTCCCTTGAGGCCTTTCTCTGGCTTTCATAAAGCCAGAGAAGGTCTGGTATCCCTGCCTCCAGAAATGGTGGGCATCGTGGAGACGAGAGATCATGGCTGCATCGTAGGTGTAGTGGCCGTGATCCGCTGGATTTTTCCCTGTTGAACCGGTCCTCGACAAGTAGATGATGAACAGTATGATCAAAACGGCGTCATTTGGCATGAAAAATGATAGATTATAGATTGGTCCATGATGTTTTGAAATGTATCAATTGAGTCCCTCAATCAATAAATTGTAATTTTGCTCCTTGGATTAATTTCAATTAAATCCCTGAATTTATTTAATTTATTAAATCAAAGTTTAATTAAGTCTGTAAACTTATTAATTATCCAATTAAACCCTTGATTTAATTAATTAAACTAGTCAAGAGTTTAATTAAATTTTTAAACATCCAATCATGTTGCTCTTAACCTAAATTTTAATTTATTCTTTATTTATTTTAATTTTACTTTTTTATTATTTTTTATCAATTTTTTAATAAATAAAATAATTCAAATAAAAACATCAAAAATACAGGAAGGAGGAATTTAAGCAAACAGAGTGACTTTGCCTTGTACTCTTTCCGCTTGTAGCCATGGCAAAACAAAAAGGATGAAGGCTCGAAAGTTCACAAAGTCGAAGCTAACTGGGAGACATACTGACATCGCTTCCTAATGTTCGGCAGGAGTTACCGAATAGGGTCAGCTTTTCCGAACACGGATCAGTTCGCATGTCAGCTGAGACCAAGCAACACAGCATTATGTTGCCGTATTTTTCCATAGTTTTATCTATTAATTTTTTTTTTAATATATTAAATGGATACAGAGAGCGTGTTTTCAAGATATATATATATATATATATATATATCTTTCATTATCGAAAAAACACAATTTCATGCCAGAATTCATGTACCGTTTCGAAATCCTTCTCAATTAAATCAATATGACAAAATGTCAATATAGTCAAACATAGATTTGCTTACAAGTTGGGCCTGTAAATTCGAATCTTTCAAATTTTATCCCAATCCATAAACGCAGTAAAATTTCCTCAAGAAAATAGGTACAAAACTAACTTGCAGTTCTATCAGAATTTAAAATACAAGACTCGGTTTAAGTAACATTCATTTTTGCGTTTGAAAATATATTTTAAAAGTTAATTTGGCTTAAATTCATGGTTTTTTTAGTATTTTATTTATTTATTTGATGTCCTGATGTTAAAAATAAAAAAAAAATTATTTTAATATATTTGTAAATAAAAAATATTTTTAAAAAACATCCTTAATATTAAATACAATTAGTATTCACAACAGTAAATGCAATTCTCCATTTACTAACCAAATCATGAAAGATTAGATACAGTAATTTAAAGAGATTCGTAGATTAGATACTTCACTATTTATAAATATATATATATATATGAAATATAAAAAACAAATTGTACTGCTTCGTAGACCTAGAGTAACTTTCACTCAATGTTCTATGAGGTAAAAAAGAAAAAAAATATAGTAGTTGTTTTTTTCAAGTCATGATCAAGTAGGCTTTAAGAAATCTAACACGATTTGTTGGTGACGAATTATTTTAGACCAAATACCTGGGGAAAAAGGAAAGATTGAAAGAGAAATATAATGTTCCAAGCATCTTTAGTATTGACAACAACAAAAATCATTGTTATTCGTGTATCCACATAGGAATTTAGCCAAAATATATCATTATACTCTAATACTCTGCAGCATGAATCTCAAAATGTTACAGTAATACCTTAGGATGTTTATTATTTGCAGGAATTTTTTTTATTTACGTCGAGTGTCTAAGTTAGTTTGCAGGTACCATGATTAATCTCCATACCTTACTGAATACTTTACAAATTTAATAAACATGTAAAGTATTGTAGAGATAATAGATATGAATATCAAGATTCGAATCCGTAGTGGAAGAAGAAGATAAACTCTTTTCAACTATACTAAGCAATGTAATGTCATTTGCAGAAATATTAACTGTGTTGTAGGTTGTCGTCTTTATCATCTGCAAGATAAGTTTTTGACGTCACACCGTCATTGTCTACAGTAAAAGCATTGTGCATGCACTGATGCACAGTTATCAAAACAGTGAAACATCTCCACGCTTTATATGTTCTATTAATCCTGTGACGATACTGTAGCATTACATGAATATTAATCTTGTAATCGTGCCCATGATTTTATTAGTGAAATATTTAGGTGATTTGACAGAACTCGAAAGAGTAGCAGAGCTATGAGTTTGCCGGGAAAGAAGCAAGAAAATGTGTGGTCAATTTTAGAATGGAGAGATCATGTTTCATCAATGTTGTACTCAAAGGATAGTGCCTTAGGGTCCATATAGTAGTGGTTTTCCTTGACCATTTAAGAGCATGTGCATTATTTAGTTTTAGTAGTGAGGTCCACAAGCATAAAAGGTTACCAAAATTTATCATAGAACAGGGTTTTTTTTTTCCTTGGTAATGAAAAAAACAAAAGAACAGTTTTTTATGAAAAATAAATTATGGGGATTGTTTTTTAATGGAAAATGTGAATTCATTTTTTTTTAAGAACAAGATAAAAGAAAAGACTCCACCCTTTTTTATGGTATTTCTACTTATTAGCATTTAAAAAAAAGAATTGGCTATCAAAAAACACTATATCCAATATATTCATAGAATGTTGTTATTCAAAATAATAATATTTTAAAAAAATATTGAAATGAGTAGAAGATGAGAGAGGAAAAAAATAAAAAGAAAAAGATATAGGCAGAATATCAAAGTTTTGACATTCAGGTAATTATTAGTGATTTTTTTATGTTATTAAATTTATTTTATGAAATTTATTTTATTGTATCAATTGGGTATTGGGTATGAGTATGTCTTTGGGATCTATTTCTTTTATATACTCTTAATCACAAACTTTATGATTTTCTTTATACAAGTATTGTAAGTTTCTCTTTGTACCGAATCAAGTACCCAAAATTTATTATTTTCGTTGGAAGACTTCAATTCTTCATTTTTCTTGTTGGAGCATTCAACTCTCTGTTTTTCATTCAATTATCTACCAAATTCTATATGAATTAATTGCTTTCAACATAAATGGTATATACTTGATTGAAAAAAGTAAAAGATAGAATACTAAACATAAAATTAAGAAAAAATTACTTCTCAAAACATATTGTTTTTCACATTTTCTCTTCTTGAATTTTGTTAGACTGACTTTTTCTTCTTGTTCCTAGCTAATATTTGTAAAAATTGTATTGGTATAATAAATTAATTTGGAACTTGGTTGTTTTAAATAATCTGAATTTGGAAGAAAAAAAAAAGTAGTTGATTTACTGTAAAACTCAAGTTAACTTTATAATCCGGTCGAGCCACATCTCACCTATTTAAAATCCACCCTTAACCCATTAATTTTTTTAATCTTTTTATCTAAACAAAATGTTATGATTATCTTAAAAAAATTAAAAAATCATTATTCTCAATCAATAATCCAAGCCTTACCCCAAGTTAATCCACGAATACCCGTACTACCTCAAACGAAAGTCAAAAGTTTGGGTGACAAGTGTCTTAAAATTATTATGAAATAGAATATGCATGCACCCTTGTACATGGTGAACAAGCTGTCAAGATTAAGACTTTCTTTATCAATCTTTCGACAAATTTGGCTGGCCTGCTTTACTTAAAATGTCAAGCTAGGTGCAGACTTTTGTCTGCCTATCACGTCTAAAATTTGTGGCTATTGCTAGATACTATAGGTTTAGAAACCTCTCATATTTGACAAATTAATATTCCCTTTGTGATCAATGGGTTTAATTCTTAAATAAATTTCATATGGGTTTGGACACCTCTTGATTAATTAATTACATTCAAGATTAAGAGAGAATTTACTTCTTGTTTACAATTCCCTGCTTTATTAATTTTGAGGACACTTTCAGAATAGGTTGAGAAGTAAAATTATGATGAATCCACAAATCTTTACACGTACTGTTTTTGATCGGGTACCAGAAAAAAGCTAAATAAATTAGCTGTGTTATATGATCTGTGGGCACAAAATAAAAAGAAAAATTTGTGCATTATGATTGTAAAAATGTGTAGTAAACATATTTGAATTTTCTTTTTTTAAAAAAAAAGAAAAAAAAACCTTCTATAAAGGGTACATCTTCTTCTCCTAGCTCAGATTAGTTTGTTTTTTTTTTCCCTTTCCTTGATATTAAACTCAGAAATCTTTCTTAAGCTGCTGATTTGTTAAGCTATCCTCTAGATACAACTTCATAATTATTATTTTTCCTTGGCATATATTAAAGAGCAAGAAGAAATCAAACAGCATTTTGTAATTTTTTAAATTCCTAAAAAAACATGAAACAGTTCAAAATTCAAGACATTTATTATATTAAATAAAATCCAATATTTAAAATAAAAATAAAATTTTGAATAAAAACAATGTAATAATCAAACGTTTAAAGTATCAAATAACAAAGAATTAAAAAAAAACTTACGAAAGTAAGTAAAGCACACCAACAATGTAACATGAATTCTCAATCAAATATCAATATGCTAATAAAAGCTAACAACATGAAATAATATTAAAATAAAAAGGTGAGTTTAAGCAACTCAATGAGTAAACAATAATTAGTATATATCTTAGATATTAATAATTTATGATATAAATATAACTACTAAATATATTAATATAAGGTAATAGAATACTTATCAGAAATTAAATAACACTCAAAAATAATGACTGTGAGAGAATTGATTGCCACAC
Source organism: Populus ilicifolia (assembly GCA_015708895.1). Lineage (NCBI taxonomy): Eukaryota > Viridiplantae > Streptophyta > Magnoliopsida > Malpighiales > Salicaceae > Populus > Populus ilicifolia. Next base: position 1,017,771 of record SRLM01000026.1, on the reverse strand, counting down.
ATGCTGATATTTCTCTCACCAACTATATATGTGTTCAAGAAATAATATATTATACTCATTTTCTAATAAACACACACATATATATAAGATTATTATACTCATATGATAAACAAAAGCAAAACAAAAACAGATGTAAAACTAGAGAGTATTGAATATTGTTAGAAAAAATGTCTACATAACCTATAACAAATATAGAAAATGTTCAAAAACAACTCTAAGCAAGATACATAAAAAGATTAAAATTTTAAGCAAAACAAAATACAATTCTAAAGCTATACTGATTCAATTTTAAATATAACTCAAATTATTTGAACCTAATGGATTTAGTTAATCTCTGACACTAGGTCAATTAATAAACCATTATTACAAGCCAATTGATTAGCTAATTTATATCAATTGATCAACCGACAACAACTAGTCAACTGGTCAATCAATTTAGCCAACCGATTAACCATTTGATTAAGATTTTTAGAATCCCGAGCAACTAGTTTTTAAATTTATAGATTCCCTAAACAATGAATATGTTTCTCTGTAACTTATAATTTTAGTCATGATCAATTCATTTTAAGCCAAAATTAACACTTTAAATATCAATAATAACTCTTAAATCATACCATCATTAAATCAAAATAAAAACCTAAAAACTTTTTAAATTTTTCCATAATTAATTTTTTAATCAAAAAAATATAATTACTTATCTCTTCAATCTTTCTTGTACCAAAACTTAAGTTTAGAACTTATTTCGTTGATATTTTGAAAGAAAGTTACGGTAAACAAAAGAAAAGAAAATAATTCTTTGCCAATCATTTCTTTAAATAATTGAATTAGTTGGGTTGAGTTTGGGATAAATTTTAAATTGATGGGTCAAGAATGTAGATTTTATAATAAAAGCTTAAAATATAATTTATATTATTCTATATTAGTAACTAAATACTACGTGTTATTTAAGACATACCAATTGATGTTATTATTTTCTTCTCACCGCAGCAATATATATGGAGACATGGAGTAATCAAATAATAGTTTAAAAGATGGCTTACTAAGTATTGCTTATAGAATTCTGAGTTATTTGAAGTTGCTTGAATGTAGAGATCGGGGATAGGAATCCTTTTAGTTGCTTAATCTATCAAAAAGCCTTTACAATTATGACAAATTATGACTTCATCTTTAAGCAAATGAAGAGTTTAATATTTTAAAAAGGGCATGTTTTCACTTTTCATTGTCACAATGTAAACAAACGCTACTTAAAAAAAGTTGGGAGAATTTTCTTAAATACAGATGAAATGTTTAAAACTTCATTAGATTTATTTTTATTGATAGATACACACACACACAAATTCTTGGGAGGATATCGTATTTTTTCTCTCTCTTTTAAATTTCTTTTGATACTACTAATGTGTTTATACAATAAATTGATTATATGCTATCCAAAAAACATTATGTTTTGAGAGATTTCACAGTATTAATGTCGAGATCAAATCTTAAAATACTTTTATGAAGTTAACTCTCGAACAACAAAGGTTGTTTTCATTATCATTTAAACCAACTTCTCCAAGATTTCTTTCTTTTTATTATTATTTTAGGATGAAAAATTAATCAAAGAAAATTAAAAGAATCTGGTGGGGGTGTTTTGGATTTTAAGGGAACAAACACAAGAAAAGAGATATATAGCATAGAGAAGCATTGTTTTAAAATTCAATTTAAAGATTAATTTAGGATAAAATTCGTGTTATGGGTGATCTCTAAATCTTTCAAACATAAAAAAGAAAAAAGAAAAAAGAAAAGAAAAGGATATATAGCATAGATAGGCATAGTTTAACCGGATGAACTCATGACACAGAATCTTCCCCAAGATTTTAACCGGATGAACTAATATGTTTTTCTAATTTTTCAATCTGAACTAATCTAAGATGGGTCGACCTGCCCGCCTGTTCACGTTTTGAAACAAGGCAGACAAGAGCTCCATGTTTTTGAAGTTTGAATAAAACACCAGACAGAAGAAGTTTGAACTTAATAAAAGTATGTCCACTAACTAACATAGTAAACACTGGACCCACATTTACCACAATACCCTTCGAATTCATTTTTCCTTACACTCACCTCCCTACTCACACAGAGAGATTACATCACAGCAAAGTATACAGAGAGTCACACACATAGACTAACCAATCAACGTATATCTATCGACTCTTCTCTCTGTCTCTTCCTCCATCTCTTGGTGTATCATTTCGGTCATGTTTTATAGTTGTACTTAGTACTTTTATTTTTTCAGATTTTGGAATCTCAATGTTTCTTGATCTGGCCATCAAGCGTTTCTTCTTTAGATCATAGTTTAGTGTTAAAAATCTTTGCTTTTGTCACTATAAGAGAAAGACCTATCTGGGTTTTGGTCTTTTTGAGTGCCTTTTGCTTTCTTTAACAAATTCAAAGTAATGGGTTTCTTGTTGAAGTTGCAAATAAGGTTTGCTCAATATCAGGTTGGTTTCATTTAGCCGTTCTCTTTTTGAGATATTTTTGATGTTTTGTTGTGTATTTGTATTGGTTATTTAGTTTTTGATGTTTGTGGCTTTTGAGGAGCTGCTTGAGATTGTTTTTGATGATTAATTTAGTTCTACTATGTCTATATATTTTGAAAGTTGAGATGTTTATGCTTTTCATGGATCTTGCTTTGAACTGGTTTAAGGAGATTTTGTGCGGTTTTTGAAAGTATTGTGAGTCTGGACTCCTTGATTCATCAGTTTTCAAGATATCAAATTAGTGACCCTTATTTTTGAGTTATTGGTATATAGATGTGCCTTTTCTTCTTGATTTCACTTTCACTGGTATTTATGTTATCATGTTTCTAGCTATTGGAAGCTATGTGATGTCTGTTTCATTCTTTTTGTCTAAAATACCTTAGGTTCTGTTTGCTTTGATGAGGATATAGAAATGGATGTTCCCTCAGTCTGCATTTAGCTGTAGTGGAAATATATGAAAAAAGAGCAAGTCACATGACTTATTGTTAATGGGCATGGAAAACTATGCTTTTACTCCTTGATTCTGATAAAGTGATGATCTTTTAGAAGTTGAGTATTTTAACTTTCAAGCACACATTTGATAGGAAAAACCTTTGTGATTGTGTTGGTCCTTTGTATTGTATTTGCAACCAAATAGAGGGTAAACACTATGTTCTTAAAAAATGAGTCTTCAGCTTCTTATCTGTAGTTCTGATCTTGTTTGGGGTTATCGAGCTGAGAAAATGGCATCTGGCCTCTTTGTGTAATCCATTATGCGTGTATAATAATGTCATTAAAGGGAAGGGAGCTATCGCACTAAGTTGTGAATATAAGATAAGTGAAACCATGTAAGCATTTGGAATCCTATAAATGATGTAATGCATTTATTATTTAAGTATTTGGAAGGTAGTGTGAAGTCATCTTTGAAACATGTCTGGATTCAGACGCCAGGTTTTATGTTAATGTCAGCAGTGGAGTTGGGCTGGTTAGTCTTGAAATTATTCACTTTATGAAGCACCACTGATCATAGAATAGAAATCTCTATAAGCTTTGTAATGCATGTTTCTGGCTGGCTGGCATGATACATGAACTCTGCTCAGATGGTTCACTGTTGTGAAACCACGGGTGTGCTTCTTGCCATTGAAATTTCTTTATTAAAAGCTTAACTCTTGTTTCTTTGATTTGACAGAAATATTCTTCATCTGTATGAGTTTTTCTTTTGCGGAGTTATAGAATTATGGGTAGAGGCAGAGGAAAAGGTAAGAAGTTAACTGCTAGCAATCATGATGATACTGGAAGTGGCGAGGAAGAGAAAATCCCAGCACAGAAGAGAAGGGGAAGGCCACAAAAACCGCTGAAAGATGACATCGATGAGGAGGAAGTTGAAAAAATTGAAGATGAAGATGTAGAGAAAGGAAAAACTGACATCACAAGCAAAGATTCAAAAAGTCCAATAGCAGCAGAAAATGGAAAGAAGAGGAAGCGATATTCACAGGCAAAGGAGAAACCAGATTCAGTAAAGGAAGAAAATGGTGTTGGAACCAGATCAAATACTGATGACTCAACCAAGTCTAATGGTTTTCGTCATAATCGAAGTAGGCGGAAAAGCAAGCCTCGTCGTGCTGCTGAAGCAGGTGTGGAATGTAAGTGAAGCCATTGTTGGCTCTTGCAGTGGGTCTCTTCTTTTGATGACTTTCCAGTAAATTATATAGGAATTGAGGCCTAGTAAAATCTCTAGTTTCATTTTGAATTTTTTGGTTTATTAATTTGGTTATCCTTTTGCCGATTTCTTCACTTTAAATGGGAGTTTTGTACTGCCTGTAATTTTTATAATTCAATTATGTTTCATACCGTCCCTGGGTTCCTCTATCATATGATTTGCATGACATGCTTGGCCCGTTGAAATGTCCTCTTTCATTCCTTCCAGATGTCTGTTGTGATTATTTCCTATAATTTTATCTTCATCAGTGCACTTGTAATCTCACGGCTCCTTGTCAAACTCCTTTGAGCGGTTGAAACGACAAGGAAGTCTGCCTGTTCGTGGAAAATTTATGCCATCTATTCTTAGTTCCTTGCAGTTATGCATGTGATGTGGAAAAACGTTTCAAATTGTCTTTCTTCCTGTCATGGTATTTTTTTTTATTTACGTGGGTGTCCGGGCCAGCTTGCGCGCACCACGACTAATCCCCATAGCCCACTGAATACCCTGCAAACCCGTAAGGCACCGCGGGGTGACAGGCGTATATGTCAGGGTTCGAATTCAGGTGCAGTGGAAGAAAACAAGCCTCTCCCATCTCTAGGCCAAGCTTTAGAATGCCCTGTCATGGCATTTTGATCCAGCTGGTAGGAGTTGGGGGACTACAATTAACAGGTAGTGTATTGGGTTGTGGCAAACAGCTGAGTTCAACATCGGCCTTTTGCTGTGGACTTGAATGGTAGACTCACGTGCCTTGCGCATGTATTTCTTAATTCCTTTTCTGCCTTCAAAATGCTTGATCAATACTAGTGCAGTTATGTTCGCTTACCAGGTCTAGTGCTTCTGAATTACATTTAATAAATTCATTGACCTTGCCTCAGCAAAAGAGATGATGTAGATACGAGTGTTGGTCTGTCTTGTACGTTTAAGAATTTGCTCAAGTTTGTCCTTAGTTGAAGATTCTTATGATCTTGCATTACTTTATTCAAGAGTGTTAGTTAAAGACAGATGGTTAGAAATTGGGCGTGATAAGCTTATTGACAGCGAAGCTGAGAAGTTTGAATTGATCACTTGAAAACCCTGAGCATCAGTTTTGAACCTCTTATCAAGTGCCTTTAGTAAGAACACGAGCATCTTGAATAGATAACAGCATGATTGAGCAAGAACAAACAATTTTGCTTCATGTTCTGTGAATTCTGGCCTTCTAGGGCACAATGCATTGAATAATGTTGGACTTCTGCGGAAGTTTTCGAGTGACGTCCAGAAGATGAAGCCAGAGAAGAACATAGAGGAGAGATCTTCGCTAAGAATCTCCTTGATTTGATGCCCCTTGCCTTGAAAAACATACTGCTCTGTGTACGCGGTCAATTGCACTTCAACTGTAATTAAGAAATGATTTTTTTTTTTTTTTTTGCGGCAAACTGTGTTTAAATAAACACACGCCGACTCTTGTAGGGTTCATGTCGGGACATCTCTTCTTGTGGTGGAGTGATTCATTACTTTATTTCTTGTTTGTTGAACCAACATGGTTGTCTGTAGTCTTAATGCAATTTGTCCTTGTCTTTGAGGATTTCATGTTTCATTATAGTCCCTGAGAATGTTAGATCTTCGATATCGTTTTTCCCTTTTCTTCTAGCTTGTACACATGCAACCTGCAAGAAACACCATGCATGATATTCTTTTGGTGGGTGGGCTGCCCTCCCAAGACTTTTTCTATTGGGCAACCACCATGATTGCCTGCTCCTTTCTTCTTTTTTGTTTACATCAATTAAAACCACTATGGTACAAAATCACATCAACAGGAGCTCTTCGTTGACTGACATTACTGAAAATCGTAGTTACAATGTCATGAGACGGAATTGGAAAAGCATCTAGCTGATTCTGTTATCATGTCAATATCCTGGGTTAGTTAATACGTCGATTATTTTTACTCCTTGATAAAATTTGGATCGAGGTTATTAAAAATCTTGTTGGGTTAATTGGGTTTGGACTAAACAAATTTTCTTTTTAACTCGGAATCTAATTCAAAATCGGGTTAAATTACAATCTTTAAACAATACAAAAATCCCAACAGATATGTTTGTATTGGTGGTTTTAGCCATAGAAATGGCATTAGATGAGAGTTTGCACAGCCATGAAGTAAAAGAGGGGCACAGCAAGCTTGACATTATGTGCCAAGAAGAGCTATGTTGTGATAATTATTTTTGAGGTCATTTCAGCTCCTTTTGGTCTCATGGATTAATTAAAATAGAATCTGACTTTGTTCCATGGAAACTGGGGTTTCTATTGTTTAAGGGAGGGAATTGCAATATCCGAAGCTTAAATTGGGGTCATAAGCCCTCATTAATATTCAAGTTCAATAGTTTTGATAAAATTAAACTGGTTTGATGTATCAATTTAAAAAACTCGATATTTCTCATTCATTAAATTCATATTTACAAGGGTACACCTGCAGAAGCAATTCAAGCATGGGTAGGCTCCACGGCCTCTGAGGAATTTTCTAGATCCTTTAATATTTTGTACTCTACTGTATAAGTGTACTCCAGAAGTATTGAGAACTTGTCTTTCGCATGAGTCCAGATTTTGCATATTGCTCCCCTTTTCTGAGCACTAGATTTTATTTATTAACAAATAATTTTAAAAAAATAAATTAAAAACTGAGTTTATGGGAAAAAAAAATTATGAATCTTAATTTTTTAATCACCATGAGAATTTGAGCAATTTATCTCACATTAGATTTTTATAAAACTTTTGGGGCATTTGCTCCATTAGCTTTTGAAAACATAAGAGCCCGAGCAGGAGCAGTTTCTAAATGGGCTAGACATGTTGGCCTTGCTTATTAGGCCAAGAATACTAATTTATTTTTTTATTTAAAAAATAGTTATATTTTTTTTATTTTTTAAATAATTTTTTAATTTATATTTCAATAAATATCCATTGTTTGATTTTTTTATTTTTCTCATTAGTTTTTTAAATAAAAATTATTTTTTAATTATTTTATATGTATTTGAGTTTTGAAAAGATTAGTTTTATTTATCTATATTTTTTATACATTTTATAAAGATGAACTTTGTTTTTTAAAATAAAAATATTTATTTTTGAATAATATTTATGATATATTCTTATGAATTTTTTCGATGTTAAAAAAGGTGTTGAAAATTTCTTGTATTTCAATTTTTTATAGGAAAAAAATATTTTCAATTCATGATAAAAGTACAGGATGGATGACTAGTTAAGTATTACTTAAAGTAGATTTTTCATTGTGTAAGGTTTAACTATTTATCCTTTCACGTATTATTCTATATAAAATTTGGTATTTTTTTAATTTAATCTTTAAAATTTGACATTAAGTAGGTTTTTTCCGACAAAGTAATTTTATCTAGGAAATTATTAAATTGATACTTTAAATTTAAATTATATGCAATTCATTAATATTTTATGTTTTTTTTTTACTGATAGAAAATAAGAATAGAGAATTTTAAATGTTTAACGTTTGATTACCGAGGTTATAATATCATATTTTTATACTACATTTTAAGACGTTATAAATAAACTTGCTATTAGTCTTTTATCCAATTTCAGTCCACTGGTTAGATTAAGGCCTTACCTCTTTTTTAACGAGTTCTTAGTAAAAGTTTGGGCTTGAGCCTGTACTCGCTTTAACCTGAGGCTGAGAAAAAAACACTATTGAAATTAACATTTCTTTTTTTTTAAAAAAAAAACCACGATGCCTTGGACAACATGATGCTTGGTCATTTTTAGACAAAAGACACGACAGCACGCTCTAATCCAAAGAAAGAAATGTACGACACCCACTGGCTGACATGCGCAAAGATGGACCTACTGCTTTTTTTAATGACATTTGTATTTGTAAGCTACCACATTGTTCCTTGCTGAAAACCGGTACTAATAAAAAAACCATGCCAAAAAAAAAGATGTAAATGCCTCTGGGACAATAAGATTAGTTTTTTATATATATAATTTTAAGGACAACTAAATCATTTGACTTTTCAAAAAAAAAAAAAACAAAACAAAACTCCTTTGTAAAAGCTTGATTTTAAGGGTAAAACCACTATTTTATTATTTTAAAAAGGTCCTCTAATGCAAGTTTTTTTTTTAACGTTAATTAAATCTTTTTATTGTTTAATACCAATTAAACCTTGTGAAATGACTAATTTGCCCCTAATTACTTTGCACATCTTTGACTCACATTAGAAAAGCAAAAACATCATTGCACTATATCAATTTATAATGCATTGATTTTTGCTCCATGGTGTTTTGTTATCCATTTTGGAGCCTTACACAAATAAAAAATCAGGAAAAAAAATACAAGAAAATTGAAAAACAAATGTTGGAAGAATACATATATATCAGCACAAGAAAAATATACTAGAATGCTCAAGAAATTTTTCAATATTGGTTGAGAAAGATTAAACATATAAAATTAAAAAATTTAGCAGTGTATTTTTTATTTTTAAAGGCTCTATTAGCAAAGAAAATTAAATTTAAGGAGGAAATTTTAAAATTAGATATTTAAGGACTCAATTAAATTTTTCAAGGTTTATTTAAATTTATTAAGGCCTTAATTAGAAGAAAAATTAATTTTTAAAGTTAATTTAAGATTTATTTGAAAAAAATTAAAGTCTGGGTTAAATTGTATTTTTTTGAAGTTAATTTAATCATATCAGAGGCTTAATTATATAAATATTAAAGTTTGATGGGAAATTAGAGACTTCATTAAAGAAATTCAAAACCAATAATGAAACTGAAAAAGATGCAAGAATTTAGGGATTAAAATTGACCAAATCAGGGGTCAAATTGACGAAAATAGAACTTTGATAGTCAATTAAGGGTCAAAATGCATAAATTCATAATCAAGAATCAAAAAGGAAAAGGCGACCAACTTAGAAGCTGATAATTGAGTTTGGCAGAGTGAAATTGCATGAAATTAAAAAGGTTTGTGTCAATTAAGGGTGCATTTGCCATAATTGAAAGAGCATGGACTTAGTTGGAACTTTTCCAAATCCCAAATTTAAAACCCTTATTTCAAGGGTTTATCTCAAACGACATGTCATCCAGCCTTTGTTCATTTTCTTTTTTGCTAGTTCATGATGATTAGGTTGACATATTCTAAGAGCTCGTTATGAAGATCTAGATATCTAAATGACATAAATGTTTTTTACAAATGGAATAAGGAAATCCCTTTTACAACTATATTTACATTAAATTAAATGTTTACATCCTAATTTATCCATAGAAGTTTATGATATCTTGTCTCTAATCAACTATAACTTAATTTTTAGATTTCAAATTAATTATGTTAACACCTTTAAATGCATGAATATGGAGTTATAAGCCTTTTAAATTGATTGAGGATGGATTCAAATGAAAGGTGTACACCTTTTCTCCAAACTTCAAATGATCTCAAGTGACAATGACATGATAATTGCTCTAACGAGGCCACAAAAATGAGTAACTTAATCAACATTGATAGTGTAACCATCATGCAAAAATAATTTGGTTTTGTGTGTTCAAACACAAATGCTCATCAATAGGTTTTTATTAAAGGTGTATAACTTTTTTTTCAAGACTAAGAGGTCATAAATCAATTCAAAAACCATAATAAAACTTTATAAATGCCCCTCCAACTTTAAAGGAACAAAAAAAGATAAAAAAGAGAAGGAGGAAAAAGAAAAGAAAGAGAAGAGCATATTAATAACAAACATGAGTATGCAAGTCCAAGAACCTAAAAAAAAACAGATTTCTTAACTTTACAAGTTTATAAGAGGCAAAAATCTCCAAAAGAAAACAAAAGGAGAGTACTTGTTTTATGTATACTTTTTTATCCAAAAGGAGGTCATTTATGGCCTGCTTTTTTTTTTATTTTATATTTATATTTATAAGCATCTAAAAGAAATTTGAATTCTTAACAAATAATGTTGTATTCACCTCATTGTTGATTTGTTTTTATTTAATGATGTTTATTTTAAAAGTTTTTTTTTATGTTTTTGTTACATTAAAGTTGTTGTTTAAATTTGTTTTTTTATATATAATCTTGTTTTATTTTTTTAATTAACTTAAGCTATGAATATTAAAGTAAAGATGTTTCAGCCTAGGTTAGGTTTGTTCATGCATAAAATAAATTCAAAAAATCAATTTTGAAAACATTTTGTATGAACATATAATATGTTTTAATTTTTATTTTTTTTAGATTTGGTACCTCTTACTTGATTTTGATGTTTTGATATTTGTTGTTAGTTTTTTTATTAAAATATTTTTGGTATGATATTGTGAATTTTTAGGATAAAAAAAGTCATGTTTTAAAAGTTAAAAATTCTTATTTATAGGCTTAGTAGTGGCTATCATTTCTGGGTATAGCTGAGTTTTTTTAGGTAATAAACTTCATGTTATTGAGAAGAATATTTTCTTAGCGCCTAGATTTAAACCAATTATGATCCTTTTTTTGTGTATACACTTTTTTATACATGATTAACTGTTAACCTAATGTATATTTGCATCAATGACGTGTTTAAATGATATCTAATTCTAGGATTTTGATTTTAAACCGAAACTCATTTGGCTAAATTGTAATGATTCATTGATAATTGAAATAAATGGATTCTAGATTATTAATCTTTATATAATTTCCAACCTATATGTGTCTTCGGTTTGCCCATATCTGGTCTGGTTTGAAAAGCCACATTATTGACCTCACGTTAAATGTTCTTCATTTATTTTTTGTGTTTTCCCTAAAAACATTGTCTTGTCTATATGATTTTGACTTGTTTTGTTTTATTTATTTGCCCAAAACCTTTTCTTATACATGATTAACTAATAATTTAGTATTTATTTTCATAAATAACATGATTTAAATGGTTTTTAATCATATGCTTTCAATTTAAAACTAAAATCTATTTTGACAAAATCATGATATTTTGTGATAATTGAAGTGATTAGAGGCTAGATTATCGATCCTTGTATGATTTTCAACATGTATGTGTATTTATTGTGACCAAATCTGGTTTGATTTGAAACTCACGTCGTTTGGTTCAGTTTCAAGTGTTCTTTGTGTTCTTTATTTATTTTTTATTTGATCTGTTTTATTCAAGAATTTTCAAGTTTATATGTTTTTTAAGGTGTTTAGTCTTTTTTTGGCTTTGGTTTTGCTTTTGTGTTATTTTTGGGTCAAACCAAGATATTTTGTTTGGTTTTTAGTGGAACTAAAATTTATGGTCAACTCGGTTGGGCTAGGTAAAACAATATGGTGAGAGGGTATTTTATTCTATTTGGTTTGCTATTTTTCTTAAGGGTTCTTAATTTCAAGATTAAGGATGTATTTGGTAAACACCCATTTGACTTATTTTGGATAGTTTTATTATAAGAAAAAATGAGTTTTAGTCAAACAAAGCCTGAAAAAATAATAAATATTTTTCTTGTTTGTATATGGTCAAAAAAATATAAAATTATTTGAGAATTTTTTCAAAGTGCATTTAATTTTTTTTTCATGTTTTAAAAAAATATTGCTTAGATTTTACAACAAATTTGTAAAATCTCAAAAGATTTTGGCCTACATTTTTAAAATACCAAAATGTTTTTTTTCTTCTTTTAATAAATAAGATTATAAACTTATACGTAAAATATATTGTTAAGTTTTTAACCTGATAAAATAAGAACTTCTTTGTTGAGAAAGGTTTTTTTTAAATCCTAAATAAACCAATAGTTAAAAAGCATAATATTTTCTTGGTTTATATTAAATAAATAAATAATATAATTTACTTCAGGTGGTTTGTAATATAAGTGTCAATGTCTTTAAACAATGAATTCTCTTACTTAAATTCTAAGACAGATTTGTTCATGATAATCAAAATATTAGGTAATGATTCTAAATTTTTTTACTGATATAAAAAAATATATTATTATTTTTACTAAGATTATTTTCAATGATCTAGATTTAGGAGAATGATTGTTGCAATACCGTGAGTGTGTATATATATATAATAATTTTATTGGGAATTTATAGATTAAGCTTTGATTGCTTATTTATCTAATTATTGTGATTGACTTTTTTCGGTATATTTTTATACTTAAATTTTATATATTAGATATGTACTCATATCTCATGTACTATATGTTTTGATTTTAAAAAAGCAAACACAATTTTCTAGATTAAAGAAGGAATTAGTGATTTGGGTGGTGGTTTTGGTCAACGATGGGAAAGAGGGATGAACAATGATGGTGTCTCATTGCCGGACAGTGGTGAGGTTAATTTGGGTGGTGGTAAGGAAGAGGGATGACTGTGTAGGCTAGTTCATGATAATATATATATATATACACACAATCAGTGGCCAAAAGATTTTCTCCCTGCGTGTTCTTTACAGAGGATGTTGGGGTGTAATTATAGTTATTTTTTAATTTGTTTTTATATTAAAATAATATTTTTTTTTAATATTTTTTTTTAAATTCACACGATTCAAAATATAAAAAAATTTAATTTCTAACAAAAAAAAAACTTTAGTGAAAAAAGATTTGCATTTATAACAGAAGAGTTGTACAATGCTCAGAGTTCAAAGAAATAAACTTATCCTTGCCTTTGAAATTCGAAATCAAAATTTAAAAGGATTAGCTAAATAAGAGAGTTGGTTTTATGAAAAAGAAACGAGAATTATGGTCCCTAAACTTTCATATGTTGATAAATCAAACCCTTAATCAAACATCAATCCCTGCTTTTTTCTATTTTTAATTTTAATCCCTCTAAAAAATTAAATCAAGAACAAACAGGTAAAAATCCGGTATGGGTTCTTGAAACTCTCGACTTGTAAATATGGCTTGTTGACACCGTTTGATTTATAAATATGCGTTGCTCGCACTTACATGTGGGTTTTTGATGGCTTCTTCCTCTGTGCCATGCTTTAAAATTTCTATTTATATTATCTTTAAAATAAATTTCATTTTTTTTTAAAAAAATATCTCATTCTCAATTTTTCTTAACACTCATCTGACGTGATCGGTACAATTCTCGCATAATTTAATTTAAATAAAAGTTAGGAAAGAAGATTAACGAGAGTTTTTTCTATCAATTTCATTATTTCTTTTTCAATTCTATCCTTATAATTTTTTACTAGTAAGTTGGGTTGTTTTTTAACCAATCAAGTCACTTCAAGATATTTTTTATATGAATTAATTTTAAATCTAATCTAGATAAAATGTCAGGTTAAAAGATTTTTTTAATCAATTTCATCATTTTTTTCTCAATTTCATCTTTATAATCTTTTACTAATTAGTTGAATTGTTTTTTAACCAACCAAGTCACTCAAACATCTTCCACATGGTTTTTTTTAATCTAGTTTAAACAAAAAGTCAGGTTGAAATTTTTTTTATCAATTTTACTATTTTTATCTCAACTTTATTCTTATATTTTTTTAACCGATTGATCAAGTTATTTTTGAATTAGTGAAGTCAACTAGATCATATTAAAATAATTTTTATATAATTTTTTTAAACTCCAACTAGATAAGAAGTTATATTAAAAAATTTCAAGATTGATCTATTATGTCAAATTTAATAATAATATCAAATAATTTTTTATTATCTATATATTTTTTTATATTCAATTTTTTTATTAGATCCGTTGAATAACACGAACTTATAAACTAGTAATATCATTATAAAAAAGGAAACTAAAATATTATTAATATTAAATTAATAAATTAGTGCTCTAGTATTAGAAACTACTAGGTTAGTCCCCCCTTTTTTTATCAAAAAATGTCCTTTGTTCCCTCGAATACTTAAGAATCTATTTTCCAAAAAAAATATAGTATTTTTCTCCCTGCTTAATTAACACTTGCACAGACATGTGAAGCGCAATACACGCTTTTATGTCCATGATAGGACACACGCCAATACAAGAACCCTAAAAAACAATTAGCACCAATACAAGACATAATTGCCAAAACCAACCCATCTTTATTTGCAGAAATAATTCCACAAAAAAGTTTATGCTTTCAATAATGTTGTTAGTCATGAATTGACCGAGCACATTCGATTCAAAGTATATGTTGACTTAGCATGTCCATTAAATTAATCTAGTATACATAATAAATCCAAAATTTCTGTATTTTCACTGTCCTAACAAGAGGACACGATAAAAAAAACACAAACAAGATCAAATCTTAAAATAAAAAAAATCAGATAAATTGGAAAATATGAAAAATAACACTAGATCTTGGATTATATATATATAGAAAAAAAGGAGGTCTTGCCACTAGGGCGGCAGTCCATAAACTAGACTCTTGCAAAATACATTTAAACAATCTAAAACATACCAACCTCTAATATATATTTGCTTTACAACGCGGTGCTCAACTAAAAATATATTAAGAATTCTTGGGTAGAATGCAATATAATATAAGCTTTTTTTTCATTAAAGAGATTTTTTACTTTTCTTTTTTAATTCGTTATATTGCTTACCTTTTACATGGACAATGTGGTAAAAATAAATAAATAAATGCAGAGCACATTTGATTTGATTTGACTAAAAATTACATGGACAGTGTTAAGATGAATCTCTAATTTGATTTGACTGAAAAATAAATTAGAGGAAATAATGGAATTTCAACCAATAAAGTAAAATTAATGCAGTAATTAAATAGTATGAAAATCTTGTATATATTGGACTCTAATGTTAGTGTGTAATAAGCACGCGAATATTACACAATCAGTTTACCAAAGCTAGTCCACCTTAGCTTACCAAAATGAAGTCTGTAAATGCTTTCAATTATTTCTCTTGCTGAATTGACCTAGCACATTCAATTCATCAATGGTCTAGTCAATGAATGTGTTGAACTAGCATGATGGTCTTTATTGTGATTTTTAATAATTATAGCATATAGATAAAAGAAGAAGAAAAAAACAAGAAAGAAATAATTTTCAAGGAGGAGATGAATATTTTTAGGATCTAATGTGATTTTTTATTTTATTGTCTTTCTTTATTTTATGTTGTAAATATTAATGTTAATTACCCACTTCAGTATGATAGAATTTTTCTTTAATAAATTTGATCCGTGAGACTAATTTATGTAACCAAATAATCTTTTAGCTTTATTAGAATACAAAATCTTTATCTTTTTTTTTGGAACGAATTAGAGATCATTTTAAAAAAAAACATTCTACTTGTGTTTTATCCAATTTCACTAAATATATTGTAATTCTTTTACAATAAGATTAATTTTCCATTATGATGATATTTCAAATGAACTTGATAATTGGTGATAAAAGATCTAACAATTACAAAATAATTTTTTTTTAAGGATTTAAGAACTTTTCAATAATAAAGCCAGTGATTTTCAATAAGAAATTTTAATAAATAAAAGAAAAGACTTTGAATTCTAAAACTAAAAGTGTTCATTTTTATTTATTTATAATAAATGCTCTAAGAATAAGAGTAAGAGTATTTAATAAATAAAATCTTTGAACCTTTTACTTAGTGGCTCAAAAGATATATATAGCTTTTGAACTTTGTCATGTTGTTTAAATGAAGATGTTGAAACATCATCTTCTCCTGGTATCATTAAATAGATATAAATATCCTGTGCACAACCTTAATAATGAATGCTTATACAATATTAATAAGGGATGTATATCCCTTATATAATATTAATGTCGATGGTAATAAAGTCTATAGAAGACTTTTATATATTTAGAGGTGTAGGGAGATAATCATTTCTTTACTTTTAACATTTTATATTAAAAGATATAAGAATAAACAAATAAATCATTATAACCCAACATGAGACCTAAAAATAATATCAACTCTCTATATATTTAAGACTGGAATGATTCTAAACCTAATGATAATGGGTCTTGGCACCTTGTAAAACTCATATACATTTAGACTTAACAAATAGATGAAAACAATTGGATTTGGTATTTTGGCAAAACCACTTGCATTTGGGCTTGACGTGTAACTAAACTCAATAATGTAGAGTTTGAAACCTTGTCACACCTAAATATACTTGAATTTAGCTCATAGTTGAACCCAATGCAATTAGATTTGGTATTTTACCAGACTCTTATGCACTTGAACTCAATATGCAACAGGGTGCAACGATATTGAGTTTATCATATTTCCATACCCACATATACCTGGGCTTTACTCATATCTAAACTCAAGGAAGCTAGGTTTGACATTTTCTCGTACACATTCACATAACTAAACCTAATTACATTTAGTCTGCAATATTTTTAGATTCATATACACTTGGGCTCAACTTGTAATTGAAACCAACAACATTAAGTTTGGAATTTTGCCATATTTACATGCACTTTGGCTCAACATGCAGTTGAACATAAGAATATTTAGGTTTGACACTTTACTAGATCCATATACACTTAGGCTAAACATGTAGTTAAACCCAAAAAGATTGGTGGTGCCTTTTAGATCATATATTTGTATTCTTCTATATTTTGATGATAACAATTAACTAAAAAATAAACTAATATTATCTTGTTGAGAATAAATTTAAACATGTTTATTCTAAGAACATATCAACAAGCAAAATGAAAATAAGTCTAAGAAGTAAAGCAAGTGAAGAGTAAGAATTAAGTGTTCATTTTAGTGTTTATGTAAATTTTAATATCATACTTGATAACACTAATTAAAATAAATACACACACTTCAATTTACATACATTTAAAAGATCGATAAAATGGTTCTAAGAATTCAACAAGTTTAAAATCGTCAAAACATGAATTTTGCATTAATTAGTCAACTATTTGGTGATACGAAATGAATCAGTTGACCACTTCTTCATCATGGATAACCACTTAGGAATTGACAAGAACTAATTGATCAATTTGAACTAGTTAGTCATTTCAGCTATTAGCGAGATATTAATAGCTAGAATCAACTAGTTTCTTTTGTAAACTTATAAATAGCTCTTATTCTTGTAAAAATAAAAGATAATTCTGAACATGTAATATATAAAGACTACTTTAAAAGCAAGACTAGCTAGAAATCATTAATCTTAACATATTCTAAAATTTTGCTAAATTGAACCTTCATATTCTAATATAAAAGTATAAATTATCACACTCATTGCATTCAAGTATTTTTATATTTTCTCATATCATAGTTTTCAATTGTATTATCCACTCTTTGAAAAATTATTGTTACATTTCAAACAATTATAAATCTTTAAGAATTTAAGTGAAAAACTCTTAATCATTGGTAAGATGCATCATCAAGGTGAAAATTTTTTAAAAGAGTGTTTCTTCACGTGGTGAAAAGGGACTTAGTGAGAACTTATCAAGAATATAGTAATCTTTAGCTTGTATTACTTAAGAATATAATACTCAAAACCAATTGTGATGCTTGAGGTATTGATACAACCTTTCTATACCACGTTAAAAACTAAGTTTGTAACTTCTAACTCTTTACTCTTTACTTTACATAATTTAATTATATTGTTAGTTAATTATATTTAATTGAATTAATTTTAATATTTGTTATTATTAGTGGAACTTTTAATTTACTCCTTGGATGTATTGTTGCCTTAATTATAAAATAACAATTGTGTATAACATCTTGCCATGTTTATACATGCTTAAAGTCAACATGTAGCTGAATTTAAAAAGATTGAGTTTGATATCTTATCAGACTGATTTGTATTTAGACTCGGTGTATAACTGAACTCATGACTGTTTGATCTTATTCCTTGCTAGACTTGTATAATGCATTTGAGCTTAGCATATCTTTAAATCCAAAAGAGTTAAATCTAGTATCTTATCAAGCCCACATATACTTAAAATCAACATATAGTTGAATGCAAAAATATTAAAAGTAAAAGAAAGTTATATCCTTGTTATCTAGACTTAGCGTCATGTCAAATCTAGATGTGTTATATTATTATCTTGCTTTGAGCCTTGTAATCATGGATTTTTTAAGCAGACATATCAACTTAATATTGATATAACGAAGTAGCTATGTTCTGCAGCTAAATCGTTCTAGTCAATGGACTTCGTCTTAAGAATAAATTCATGAAAACGATTTCTCAATTTTAAGAGTTCATACCACCATGAAAGGTTGAAGTTCTAAAAGTCATTTACTCGTCCTTTGATTTGGAAAGTAAACACCGTGTTGTTATCCTCTTTTTTTTTTTCCTTATATGTATAAAAAAAATCAATAGAACAAGGGATGAAAAAAAAGGGGGTGCAAAATCATCAAATCTAGCAGCCGTTAAGAGTAATTACTCGTATTCGTTTGAGTTTTGAATGCCCAGTCTTGGAAGAAAGATTGAACAGGACGTGCAATGTCAAACTTCCAAATTTCAATTGTCAACGCAGCTTTTTCAATAAAATGCGGCTCAGCTTATCCATTACCCATAAAAAAGAAACTAACATGATATTAATAATTATTTATTGAGCACCATTAAATTTTATATCGAGAACCCCACAAAGAACATATCCTTTTATTATGAAAATCTTAAGAAATTTTACAGATTAAATATTGTAATTGAATATTCCAAATGACATTTCACGAAAAATTGAATTATTTTTTTATATTATTAGATTATTTTGATGTGTTAATGTCAAAAATAATTTTAAAATAAATATTATTTTAATATATTTTTTTTAAAAAAATTATATTAAAAAGCAACCGTTATTAAAATTCTCCAGATCAACTTAAAATATTAAATATTAAATTTTTTATGAAATTTCTTCGTGATAGCTACTGCCAATTGCCAGCTCTTCAACATTACATTCTTGCTGAATCTATTTAACTAGATTAGCACTTTGCTGGTGGAGGATTTGGTCAAAAGAATCATATAAAAAAGGGGGCAAATAATTACAAAATTTTTAACCAACTTAGACTGATTCATAAAAAAATAATTAAAAAACACTCTTTAACATGCTAATTTTCTTCCAAATTACTGGCCGCAATAGCATCAACCCTAATTACTTTTATTTTTGTTTTTCTGTGTCCATGAAATTTATAAAAAATAGATATACATTCAATAACTTATTATTTCCGTGACATGCTTTACCTATCTTATAGATTAAGGTATGATTACCGACCGGGTAGTAATTAAAAGGTCTCAAGAAATTGGATTAATGGTTGGGAGATTCAACTAATCGTGGCATACAATTAACTGATAATTTATATATTAATTATCCCTGTTTTTCTTCTAATTTTGAGAATCGGTACATAAATATTAATTCAACCGTATGATACTGAACAAGCAGAAGCCCTCCAAAACCACCAGAAAACTAACCAATAAATCAAGACAATTGCAGAGTCTTCGTATGAGATGTAAATGCAATGCAACATGATCGATGGCGTTTTCTTGGGACACATTATTGTCCAAGAAATGTCAAACTTCCAAATTTCCATAGCCAACTCAGCTTTTCCAATAAAATGCGGTTCACCTGATGATGCCCACTAGACGTACGTGGAACATTACAAGTTGCAAGGTTTCACGCGCTCGGTATAACAGCTTTTTTTTTATATATATATAAATATTCAGATCTGCTTGAATATATATTGATTAACTTTATAAATTTTAAAATTAATAGTTGTATAAATTTTTAATAGTTTTAAATTTATAAAAATTGAACTAATAATCTTTAAAAGATAAACCTATTAGTTGAGTTACATCTCTTAAAATTATATGTTCAAGATCCCTCAAATAAAAAACTTATTTATTAATAGTGTAATTAATTTTGTTAAATTAATAATTTTAATTATATATTATTTTTATTCTATCCTAATTTAAATTTAAATTCTAGATAATATCCTGATTAACTAATTAATGAATTTCAATAATTTTAAATTTATTAATTTGTAGAGGTTTAACTGTATTACAAAATTTCACTTAATGTATTGGTTGATGGTAGCCAACCGTGCATCTAATATTAAACAAGTTGGATGAGATTTTCGTCTCTGAAATTAGCTAATTGATACAAAATTTTACTAATTAATGTATTGATTATTTCCTCCTCTTTAATTTTTTTTTTGCAACTATAGTAAGAGTTTTTTACATGTTTCATTAAGTCACCATTTGGCAACACGGTGCAAACCACATTCCTAAAAAATTTAATTATTTTTAAATTTTTGTATAAAATTTTAATATGTTTTGTATATTTTGAATTGTTTTAATGTGTTAATATCAAAATTAATTTTTTAAAAAATAAAAAAAAATATTATTAACATACATTTCGACACGAAAAGTTATTTAAAAAGTAACCACAACGTGGTTAATTCAAATTATTTTTTAAATCAAGTGTTTTTAAAATTATTTTTTATTTGAAAAAATATCAAATTATTTATATATATATTTCTCTATTATTTTGATTTTTTAATATTAAAAACCTATAAAATAGTTTATAAAAATATCCAACACTGTATTATACATCAAACACGGGAAAAAAAGGATAGCTAAGATTAGGATGGAAGAAGAAGTCATCCAAAACGCACATAAAACCAATAACTCAAAGAGTACTCGTTTATTTGTGATTAGAGAAGGCAATAAGGAAGTCGCTGTCAATTACAGAGGGCGTAGAGTAGAAAGTTTCTAATTCCATGTTATGTAATGGCCAATTAGACGCTCTTTGTTTTGAATTGACCTTGTCCATTAATTCAAGTCATATTATTAATTTCATCGACTCGCATTATTTTATTCTCCTAATTTAAATTCATGTAAGCATTGATAATTCTGCAATTTATAATTTTTTTAGTAATGTCTTCTCCTACTTGTCCTAAAAAAAAGTAAATAAGTTGTCACCGTTAAACGGATAAAAAATGATTAAGATAGAAGCATGTCTTCTCCTACTAGTCCTATAATAAATTAAAGAGAGTGCTATTTATTAAAAAAAAACACAACAAAAATAAAACTGAGATTTTTAAAATAATTTTATATTAATTATTTAATATATATATATAGAGAGAGAGAGTTAAAATAAAACTATTATGAGAGTCTTAATAAAAACTTTAAGGTTTTGAATTTAGATAATTTCTTAATATAGTAAAATAGCTTTAATTAATAAAGTCAATTAATTTTATATATATATATATATATAATTAGTTCAAATCTTGTTATCTTTATATATATATTCCATCTTTACGCGTATCCCTAACATATATACATGTATGAAAGTCAATCAAACCTCGTACAAAAACTTGATGAAAGCGCAGTACTCGTTGTCAGCACATAGTTTCCATGGTCATGCTCGATTTCTATATAAAGGTCTCATGCCTCTCTTTGTAAGCACATGACCTAGCTATCGGTTCCCATTCTCGTTTACGTACAGAGAAGACAAACATGGCCGCGTTATTCATTCTCATTCTTGGCTTGTTGGCTAGTAATGCTATAGCCACTACCACACCAAACCATAAGATTCATTCTCTTAATCGTCATAGTTTTCCTCCAGGTTTCATTTTTGGGTCTGCATCTGCAGCTTACCAGGTCATTCTTAAGCATTAGTTTTCCATCATCTAGTGATTTTACTATGATTATGATGCACGGGTTTTTTTTCCAACACACCACTTTACCTTAAAAAGACAACCTTTTTTCCGGTTGGACTGCCTAAAATCTTGATTCTGTTTTCAAAGTGATGATTCTATTCAGGGTGTTTCTTAAATTTGTATTTTTCTTGTGTTGTTACTGTTTATATAAATATTTAAATGTATATTTGATATCATGAAGCGGCATTTATGTTTTGTTTTTTTTGGCGCTCAATTAATATCTCCTTTATAACAAAATAAAAAAATAAATTTCGACGTTAAACCCTATTATGTTGTACATTTTCTCAGTACGAGGGTGCAGCTTTCGAAGATGACAAAGGACCAAGTATTTGGGACACATTTACACATAATTTTCCAGGTTTCTTTTTCTTGTCATAATGTTTTATATAGAGTTTTTCCCTCATTTTGTTTGTGGGATAAACATTAAAATCAACTTGTGTAATGCTTTCTTATCTTTCTTCATTTTCGTTAATATGTAATGCATTATCTATTCTGATTGATTGATTCTTTTGGATATGGTGCACGCATTGGTGTTGATATGATCGCACCCTATAGTGCATTAATTATTAACCCTACTGTTTTGCAGCAATTGATCAGATAATTCGTCGTCCATCACTCTTTAACAAGCAATACTATATAAGAAAATAAAAACAAAAACAAGTGGTTTGCTTCCCTACCCATGGCAAAATTGCAAGATCCCCGCTACACACGCACTCACACAAAATGACAACTGAGCACAAGTCCCTTTCTGTCTACCTTTTTCTTTATTCAGCCCTGGTGGACGTGGTTCTGTTGTTCTTCTATCTTATCGATGAGCTTAACATTAGATACACAGAGCAAAAATCCTTGGGGAGTTAAATGCTAAGCGCATCGAATGTGCCTAAGGGCTACATCTTGACGAACCCTTGCTCGTTGAGTTGTGATATTGGGAGTGAATATTCTGTTTTTTATATATAGGTGCAAAAATATTAATTGAGAAATATGTGCATGGTGAAATGCAGATAAGATAAGCGATCATAGCAATGGAGATGTGGCTCTTGATCAATACCACCGTTACAAGGTAATTAATCATGATGAGAGATAGGAAAACGAAGATTATTAAACAGGGTTTTCTGGTATGAATTATGAGTCTCGGGTTACTGTTCCACATTTAACCATGTCCATAATATTTCTCTGTAATAAGAACTCAAATACAACTTTGAAAAGGAAAGAAAGAAATTGTTAGGAATATTGAAAATCATAATCAGTCAAAAATAAATATTTTGTAGTGATATATATATATATATGACGGGTATTGGTTTTATTTATTTATCTATTTTCCAATATATATATATTGAATGTCACAGGAGGATGTCAAGATCATGAAAGACTTGGGCTTTGATTCCTACAGATTTTCAATCTCATGGCCAAGAATATTGCCAAGTAAGATGATTCAATTAATTAGATCTGCGTATCACTTGCATCCATCTGTTACTGCCATCATTTTTTGCAGTAAATTTTAAAACTCAAATGGTTATGCTCTAACATGGAACCTTTTGTTCTTAATCACTAAATACTTTCAGAAGGGAAGCTAAGTGGGGGCGTGAATAAGCAAGGAATCAAATACTACAACAACCTCATTAATGAGCTCCTAGCAAATGGTATTATGGCTAGGATTCAATCTTGTAATAATTATTTCCATCATCTAAGTTGATTATACCATGTGGACAAGTGAATTCATTTTGATCCTTGCTATAATGTTCAGGCTTGAAACCCTTTGTAACTCTCTTCCACTGGGATACTCCTCAAGCCTTAGATGATGGGTATGGCAGTTTCCTAAGTCCTGAGATTGTGTAAGTACTAACATGATTAGTTTTCTTCATTATATTTGAGTTATTTCTCCATGATATTGTGATTAACCAAAACCTATAATTACAGGAAAGACTTTGCGGACTACGCAGATATTTGTTTTAGACAGTTTGGAGATAGAGTTAAGCATTGGATCACAATAAATGAACCAAATATTTTTAGTCAAGGTGGCTATGCGAAAGGAAATGCACCAAATCGATGTTCGGCTTGGCAAGAGTTAAATTGTACAGCCGGAGACTCATCAACAGAGCCCTATTTGGCGGGACACAATCTGATTAAATCTCATGCTGCTGCTGTAAAATTATACAAGACAAATTATCAGGTATAACTTTCAAAATCCTACGCAGCTATATACATATAATTGCCTTAAGAGGCATATTTGACATTAAAGGGAAACCTTTTTTTTACTTCTTTATGCAAATCATAACTTAAGGGTAAAAAAAAAAACAGTGTAATTAGGCATGCGTTGAGAGGCATTGAAAATGGAATTTTTGTCTCTTAATGACGTGCACTCATGGCCGCATATAGTGTAGCTTTGATGGGGCCATCCCCCCACGCAAAAGAATTCAGAAATGCAATATTAGTCCCTAAAGTTTAGCTTTTTTTCCCTCTTCAAAGTGGTATGACATTCCTTCTTGCCCCTCTAAGAAATATATCCATCCTCTAACCTCACGGTAAACTTGAATTATAAACCCTAAAGATCAAACAATATCTTCAAAAAAATGGTCTCAAGCACGACAAGTTATCGAATGTTTCGTTCTTGCAGGAAACTCAAAAGGGCATAATAGGGATCACAGTAGCATCGCATTGGTTTGAGCCATATTCTGCTTCTATACAAGACCTAGATGCTGCAAAACGATCTCTAGATTTCTTGTATGGATGGTATGTGTTGCAGGTGTTGGAATTTATTTATTATTCTATTGATTTAAATGAAATGACAACAAATTGTAGAATCATATTTTGTTGTGACTTTGCAGGTTCATGGATCCAGTAGTTTATGGCGATTATCCACGCTCAATGAGGTCTATTGTCGGAAGACGATTGCCCAGATTCACGAAGGAGGAATCCGAGTCAATAAAGGGATCATTTGATTTCATTGGATTGAATTACTATACTGCTTTCTATTCGGCCCTGTTGCCTGCAGCTAATATTACACATCCAAGCTACTTGACGGATAGTCTTGCCACCACTAGGAGTAAGCACGCCTTGAACGAAATTCAAAGATAATCGAGGATTAATTTGTTGATTACCTCATTGCTCCAACGTTAACCCTTTTTTTTCCTGTCCTTTTGTGCATATAGGTGACCGTAATGGGGTTCTCATTGGTCCACAGGTGTGTACAATCAACTTAATTTTTTTTATTTTTTTATGATTTATAAGTAGGTGGGGGTGTTTAATTATAATTAAGGCTTGGGTTATCACAACTAATTACCGTTACTAGTTAGGTATATATATATATATATATATATATATCAAGTAGTAGACCTGGTCTTCAGGGTGCCTCGTGACCTAAGATGTGACTTGCTCTTCTGTTATTCATAGCTGACTCAAGATAACATGTAACATGTAGATTACAAGTCAGTTAGTGGTCAGGTTATGACCAAGTCACCGAGTTAGTCAATTGTTTTTTTTTTAATGTATGTATGTATGTATGTATTCAATCCGACCTAGTTTAAACTATATATCAATGGAATCACATATTTCTTCCATTCGACAAACCATAACAGGAAAAGAAAAAAAAGTAGGAGGAGTATAGAACTTATTCACTAAATTCACAACTTATTAATTTCATAATTTTTTTATTAAAAAAAATGCAGACAGGATCAACTTGGCTCCATGTTTATCCGAAGGGGATTCAGAAGCTTTTGCTTTACACCAAGAAGAAATACAAAGATCCAGTTATTTACATCACGGAGAATGGTAATTAAGAGACTTCTATTATCATAATTAACTACGTGATTTACCATTCCAATCTTTTTCTAAAAGCCCATTAAATATTTGACATGAAATAAATCCCCTTGTTTAGGCGTAAGTGAGGTAAATAATGCCAATTTAACGCTTAAGCAAGCCCTTCATGACACCATGAGGATCGATTACTGCAATCGCCATCTCTATTTCTTGAAATTAGCAATCGAGTAAGTGCTTCTTAATTGATATTTGTTCCTAGCTGATAATTAACATTAAGATATTAATTCTTTGATGTTATGTTTTAATTTTGATAAATATTTTTTTTTAATTTGTCTTTGATAGGGCGGGTGTCAAGGTGAGGGGATACTTTGCATGGTCACTCCTGGATAATTTTGAATGGAAATCAGGCTACACAGTTAGATTTGGGATCGTTTATATTGATTATAAAGATGGATTAAAGAGATATCCAAAACTCTCAGCTCGTTGGTTTAAAAACTTTCTCAAGAAATAAGGAGACACGATCCATTGATTTTATTTTATTTTATTTAGAATAAGACATAAAATTGTATGTTGGAGAGGACAAAACAGAAGCCTTGGTTTCTGGTTTTCCTTTTCTTTTTCCCTTTTTCTCCTTTTTAGTTTCCCTATTATTTCTCTGCCCAGAATAAGAATTGTTGGCAGAGCTCTACTGCTTGTACACTGTATTCTTTTCACTGCATCAAATAAATGACAACATCATTCAATAAACAGTGTATTCATTTTATTAGAGAGTTAATATATATAAACTTTAATTGATGAAGTTTTTAAATTGAGATGATTTTTTAATATGTTAGTAGTGTTATGTGAAATTTCAAGATATGATTTATATTATTATTTAATATACCCTCTTAAATATAATTAATTTGGTGTTAAAAATCTTGTATAGATAGATATTATCTTGTGTTATTAATTAATTTTAATTAAAAAAATAAATAAAAGTGATGGTATTTAAATTCATGATTTTTTGGTCTATAAAACTCTTGTATTATATCAAATAATTATCTTAATATAAATACTTAGGATTTTAATAGAGGTTTTAATATATAATTTATATTATTTTTAAGCAATTAAGATTTTAACAATTAAATTAATAGTTATAAGTTGAATCCTATAATTTTTATTTCTTTTCTAATTAAAAAGGAGTAAATTATACCCATGATAATGATGATTTTGCCCGCATTAAGATTTAGGTTAAAATAATTTATTTACATCTCTGGAAAGTCAACCGCAACAATTATAATACTCATGACCTTTAGAATTTTCTATATTCAATGAATAAGATATGATTCACTGGATAAAGAAAAGCTACAATCACTGTACCGAGCATGGGCCCTGGAAGCTCATAAACCGAAAGAGAAGAAAACTAGGAAGGTTTCTCTCTCGTCTCTTTCACCTAACCAGTAAGCCATACACACTGGGGAAAGCCTTCGAACACCCGTAGGCCATCCTCTGATTTATTTAAAATTTTATATTATTTATTTATGTATGATTGATGGTTTTAATAAAACAACATCCTTTTATTACCTTGTTGTCAATTGTTTTTTTTTCATTGAAAATATTTACATGGTAAAAAAAAAACAAAAAACTGGTAAGATTGAGGATGGATCCAATGGAGATGTGGCCATTGATTCATGTCGTCGTTACAAGGTACGTAATAATGCTAATCTGGGAAATGGAAAATAAAGAACAGAAATCTGGTTTCTAGGTTACTAAATTAAATTTATTTTTAATTTCGAAACAATTCAGTATTACATATATAATTTATTAATCACCACTCGTGTTCATGTTTTTTAAGCTGCTATTAAAAAAAAAATCAAAGCACAATATTGATACGGGAAGATGTTGGGATTATGAAAAATATGAGCTTCGATGCAAAAATTCTCAAAACATAAAAAAAAAAAGGAGAAAAATTCTCATAATTTGGCTAACCCTGTTCTTTAGAACGCAATGCAAAACAGGGACTTCGTGGCTGTGTTTTGCAGGGAAGGCAGCATCTGAGAGAGGTTGGCGGTGGTGGTTATGGGTAAGGATTGGGAACGAAGAGAGGTCGGGTCAATTGAGTTAGATGATGGGTTGATTGCTGGGATTTGTGGTGTTTCGGTCATCTGTACGTCTTCCCTCTTCTGTCTAGTAAAAATTTCTCGTCTTTTGTATGCTAGGATTTGTTTTTATAATGCAAGAGTCCAAGGAAACATGAAAATTTAATCTTTATCTCTTTTGAAATTTAAATTTGAAAAAAAAATTAAAAAAACAAATAATATAATAAAATTTATCTTGAAGATCTGATTTTCCTGAACTATACAAAATCTAACCATATACTTTAGTTGTTAATTTTTTCAATAATTGACAAATAACATTAATAAGTATAAGATATATAGATTTTTTTTTTACATTATGTTTTTAATGTGTTTTAAGCTTATTTGAGCTCATTGAAAATAATTTTATGAGTTTGGTATGGCTACAAGGTTTAATGAATTAATTGTTAAACTATATATTTTATATTTTATATTTTAATTTTTCTCATGAAATTGGAATTACAGTTAATTTTTCTCATGAAATTGGAATTACAGAAGGAATGTAGATTAATCAAAGTTAAACTATATATATTTAGTTTTACATGAAAGTATTACGTGTAACAATCTTATATGAATCTCTAATCAGACTTGTAAAATTAATTTAAAATCTTACTAATATTAAAATTTAATCTTTATCCCTTTTAAAATTTAAATTAAAAAAAATCTAATAAATTTTATCTTCATGATGTAATTTTTCTAGATTTTAAAAACTATAATTATATACTTGTCAAATAACCATCTCAATTAAACAACTTAAACTATTAGGTAAGATTTTAATATATGATTTATATTATTTTCTAATATAATTTTAAGTTAAAGCTCATTAAGCTTGAAATTTGCACAATTTTATATTATTTTATATTTAATTTTTTTATTAAATACATAAAAATAATAAAATTCAAACTCGTGATTGTTTGGTTATCAAAGTTCTAATACTATGTCAAGAAATTATTTTAATTCAGTAATTTAAGTTATTTAATAAAGCTCTCAATATATAATTTATATTATTCTTCAATAATATTTTAATTAATTATTCATTCACCAATCGATAAATCACATCAATTATCAAAAACATTTTCTAACTTTTTAATTTCTAATTTAACCCATAAAAAAATAAATCAAAATAAAATAGAAGGTTATAAAAATATGCATAAAACCCTTTGTTACTCAATTATTATAAGATCAACATGGAGACTTCTTGAACTCCAAGTTATGTAATTAACTCAATTCTCTTGAGAATTCCTACATGATTGGATAAGAGAAATGACTTATAATTATGGAGGAATGACTTTTAAAATTGTCATAATTTAATTTTTAACTATTTTTATTTTATTAAAAAAATATATGAAAGGACAAAAATAAAGAATAAATTGAAATTTAAGCCAAGACCATATACATTGAGATGTAATTAAACTTTAGATTAGTTTTAGTAGCTAAATCAAGACTTAATAGAAGTAATATCGAGATTTGAGGCTGATTTGGGTTAAAATTATAAGAAATTAAAATTTAAGGATCATTTTGTAAATAAACCTAAAAT
This sequence comes from Populus ilicifolia, assembly GCA_015708895.1. Lineage (NCBI taxonomy): Eukaryota > Viridiplantae > Streptophyta > Magnoliopsida > Malpighiales > Salicaceae > Populus > Populus ilicifolia. The sequence continues at coordinate 988,655 of SRLM01000026.1, read as the reverse complement.
ACAGGGTTTTAATGACAATTTACCAAGCAACTTGATTACAAAACTTCCAAACCTTCAAGGATCAAAATGAAAATGGCCATTAACATTTCATCTCCTTCATCCCGAATCAACAGAAACGGCAGAGAACGTGGTAACGTCTTTTGCCCACGATGTGCCATTAATAGATGCTATCCCAGCGGCTGCGTGATCGCTCTAGGAGGTGCAAGGGCGTTATCTTGCCAAAAAATATCGAGCACAGCAGATGAACAAGGGGAGGACTGAACCGGTAGGAGAGAGAGAGAAGCAGACAAAACAGAAACAAGCGAAGAATAACCAGAGAAAAAGTCAACGTACCCCAGCTTCGCCTTCGTCTTCAAAGCACAAATTCACAGACGAGGGGGGAAAAAGGGCAGAACTGGATGGGGGAAGAACGAATAACACTAAAGGAAAAAAGGCAGAATGAAACAGAAGGGGAAAGGAAATTTGGGCCAGCCAATACACCTTCATCATTGTCTTCTTAAAGACCAGTGCCTGTCGCGACTCCGGTCGCACCAATTTCCCCCCCTCCCCTGAACAGACGGACTCAAAGGAAAACAGGGGGGGCAGACACAAGGACGAAGAGAGAGTCAAGAGAACAGGAGAAAAAGAACTGACAGAGAGAATGTAGAAAGATAGAGGACGCAAGAAGAGAGAAAACCAGAGGCAGAGTGAAACAGAGGAGAGGGACGGTTGAAGTCCTGCATAACTCCAGCAGCCAAGAAAATAAAAAATAAAGAACCAGAGGAGTAGACGAAAAGCAGAAACAAAGGGGAGTAACACTGGCCAGTCATCATTTTCACCTCTGACAACACCTGAACCAGGTAAGTCTTTTGTTCTCTCATTTGCATTATAATTCACAGCTATAGTAGATGTGAATTATAATTCGCTTGCTGCAGTAGCAAGTGAATTATAATTCACCTGATTCTTGATTACGCAGCAGGCGTGTGTGATGGACGCCTGCTACCCAGCCGGGTTACTGGTTTAGGCCAGTAATCAGGCTAAACCAGCTAGGTTTAACCCAGTTTTTATGGGCTGGGTCAAACTCAATCCTTCAAAAAAAATATAAAATATATGCATTCTTAAAAATAAATTTATTTTTATTAATTTATTTATTGATGCCGGGAATAAAAAATATTAATTTAAATTTATTTTATTTTATTTACCTACATAATATATATATATATAAATAAATTTATTTTATTTTTATAGCTATGTAATATTTATTAATACTCGAATTAAAAATATTACATTACATCATAAATTAATAAAATATTAATAATTTATAACAAAATTAATAATACAACTTGTCTCCAGTTGGATATTTAAATAATGATAATATTTTTTTATTTTATATAATCAATTTTATACCATATAATTTTTATTTTTATTAATTTAATATTAAATTACGTTTTTTTAATTAAAATTATTTATTATTAAAAAATAAAATACTAAAAATTTATTCTTTCACCGAAATTTTGTTAAGACAGGTGTGATATAGGATATGACAAAGGCCATGCGGAGATATGTTTTGAAGCATTCGGTGATTGGGTGAAGCATTGGATTCCATTGAATAAACCATGGACCTATAGCAGTGGTGGCTCTTCCTCAGGCAAGTCTGCGCCAGCTGATCGATGTTTCAGATTGGCAACGATTAAATTTCGCCGGAGGAGATTCAGGAGCAGAGCCATTTTTGGTGGCCCATAATCAGCTTCTTGCTCATGCCGCTGCTGCTGTGAAATTGTAATAATAATAATAATAAGGATTGATCTTACGGTTTGATATAGCAAGTACTCATAGTTTTTTTTCTATTTTCTTTAAATGACTCATGATCACACAGAAGAAGTGCATCACTGAAAATGGTAATAAACGTTTCAAATTAAAAACAAATAACAGTACTGCAATAATCCTTAACGTGAAAAAAATTAAGTATAGAAGTTATTTCTTTCTTAATCACGACATGCTTTCGATTTGTTCAGGTTCGGTGAATTTAATAATGAGTCATTAACTCATCTTTGGCATCAACCATCTGTTGGGGAATCCGACCGGTGATGTTCTGATACTTGCTCATAGGAGGCCAAGCACACTGACACAATATTTAACGTGGTTCGGCAAAACCGCCTACATCCACGGGAGAAGTCAATATATTTAGAGATAGAGAAAGAATACAAAACAAATACATGGAGGAGGAGGATTACACCCTCTCATACTCAACTCTCACCTCTCTTTGCTGCACTTGCAGCTGCTGCAATGGCAGCAAGGCTGCTGCCATTGCAGCTCTCTCTTCCTCTCTACTCTCTTCACATTCTCACAATTCTCTTCTCTCATTTTGCTCTCTAACATATGCCTCTATTTATAGGCATTCATGGAGGTTTTTCTTCAACAAAGGTGGCTGCTAACTCCAACTCTTCTTCAACAATGGTGGCTGCCAACCTTTGACATCTTGTATGAATGCACATGTTTGGTGCAATACCAAATGGTTGTTGCACATTAATGGCAACCAACCTAACAATCACCCCCTTTGCCATTCATGTAGGGCAACTGTCCTCTTTCTTCTTCAACACAAGCTTGCATCTTGCAGCTCTTCCAAGCTTTTCATTTTGAGAGCATCTTTGGCCAAGTTTATAGGTACTCACCAAACCTTTCAATCATCAGAGTAACCTAAGCACACCTTTTCTCACACAAAAGGATCACTATAACCAGATGGTCTGCCACATCACATCTGAATAGTGTTAACGCTTGTCTCTGGAACAACATTCCCCTTCGAGCGTGCTCGGTCCGGAATGATTCATCAAGCCTCTCATCAAGGCTTACAACACCCCCTCAAACGGATATTTCAAGTGCGACAGTCATTATTTGAGTATCTCAATATGATCACAAGCTCACCACTCTTCCAAGAGTTTACTCATCCAGGAGTTGCGCCTGCCCTCTGTTTCACCCTAGAAACCACGCCTTACTTCTCCATGAGTCTCCTACTCTTAGTCTCAAGAGTCCAGGTAGCTTTCCACCTTTAACCATGGGGGCAGCCCATAAAAGGTTGATCCATATCTGTCTTCATACTCTGAGTATTACAATGCCATTACCGAGCCCACCACCTTGACAAGAGTCAACTTGTTCCCGGAACCTGCGCATGCCCTTCTGCACCTTCATAGCAGCCGCGTCTTAATGCTCCACAAGTCATCCACTTATTGTCCAAGGCAAATGTCTTCTAGCTCATTGATCTTTAGCATGAGGGCAATATCCATGAAAGTCAATCCTGCATTTATCTTCATACTCATCATAGCCCTTTCATTGGCTATCCATCTGTCCACTCATACCTAGCCATCACATTGGCTCTGGGGCGTTCTGAACTGGGCTCCTTTCACGGCCCTCACACCTTCTCCTGAGGTGTCTCCGCTCGTTGTCATGCGGCGGTCTAATTATAGGCTCATCTCATAGCCTCCATACCTTACTCCTGAGGTGTCTCCGCTCGTCATCATACGACGATCTAATCATGGGCTCATCTCATAGCCCTCACACCTTCTCCTGAGGTGTCTCCGCTCGTCGTCATGCGGCGGTCTAATTATAGGCTTTTCTCATAGCCCTCACACCTTCTCTTTAAGGTGTCTTCGCCTTTCATAGGCGATCACATCCTTCTTCAACTGAGATGCTTCAAAGTGGCTCCATAAATTCTCTACCACCATGTGGACTATGGGAGAGATCACTGCCACTAATTACATAGAAAGAGAAAGTTGCGGTATACTCCTCGCAATCCTCCACCTCAATTTCTATGTTTGGAGCTTCTACGCCTTTTCTGCTTAACAGCTCCACCCACACCAACTCTCTTTGGTGTCTTCGCCTTTCATCATAGGCGGTCGCCTTTTATCACAGGCGTTTGCACCCCCTCAATTAGGTGCATCTACAACAGCTCACCCTTCCATCTTTACATGCATTGAAAGGTCCTTGTTTGTTGCCTTTATCAAGAGCACAAGAGACTTCTTGTTGTACAACCTTTTCATACAGTCTCTGCTTTGAGCTTCATCTGGGAACTATTCTTTTCCTTGCACTTGTTGTCTCATTACAGTACCTCGTTGGATCCTCCGGGTACTCCTACACAATCTTCATGTGCTCTCGTGCAATTTTGGTTCTCCAGATTTCTCCCTATTCCTTGCTTATGTTTGACAGCAGCTCATCCTGTCACAACATCTATCCAAGTCAAAATAGGGTGTCAATCTTTATCCTTTTGCTGTATTTCTCTTCCATTATCAGGGTCTTCATCAATTCTCCCCTCGAGAAATTACAGTCACCGAATCTAACTTTCTTGGAGAAATCATCACTTCATCAGATCCTTGATCATACGGAACCCAACTGTTCCTTTGTGCCGTCATCCTGCTAGTCTTCAACAGTTTCATAACAAACTGTCACATATACGAAAATAGTACCGTATGGATAATCCTTCCACTAAGCAAGTTCCCAGGAAAGATTGGAGGGGTCACAACGGTCCCGCTTAAAACCCAATCTCCTAGACAGAACTTCTTAGGCCATATCTATCCATCGTACTGTCTTTCCGTATATACAACCATTTGCTAGCCTTGTCGCGGCATTTCTTTACAAGTGATCTGGGGTATCCTTGTTTTATACCTGATTTCTCAACATCTGGTGAGACTACCAGTGCTCAGATTCGTCAAGATTGGTCTTCATCAAATTTCACTCTCCACCTCAAATTGTCCACATGATCGGGTGTTTAGAGTGTCCCAATTTTACCTTCCCTTAAGGCAATTAAAATTCCCCACGTAATAGTTCACCGCATGTAATTGGGCAAACATGTGTGATTTCTTCTTCTTCAGCTCCATCGACCACCATGATGACCATCATATGCCTCCTGATCGGGCAATCTCTCTTTAATAATTCATCACTGCCATTTCTGATCTCAATCTCAACGATCGGACCGTACCATTGCATCCGGAACGATCAAATTAGCTGGAAACAAGTCTGAAATCGTCCAAATCGCACTTCAGACGGCTAAGATTTGATCAAAACAATTTTGGCCTGTTTAACGACCCAGATTCAATCTCAGAACCGGTTGCACGTAGACTCTGCCACACAAGATCAAAATCCAGGGAGCTGATGTGGCTGTAATGACGTGTCATCCACGTAGGACATATAGGTCAGCAAAAGCTGACGTGACAGTTTGACTGGTCAGAGTGCTGATATGTCAGGTGACGTGTCAGATGACTGTGCAAAACTGCTGACGTGGCTGATGACGTGGCTGTTTGACTAGTTAGAGTGCTGATATGTCAGGTGACGTGTCTGATGACTGTGCAAAACTGCTGACGTGGCTGATGACGTGGACAGTCACCCCGCCGGCGCGTGCGACGGTTTCTGACGTCCGATTTTGACGCGGTTTTCACCAGTGGCTTCGTCTCTTCCTCCTCTACACAATGGTATGGTCAAAACACAATTTTGACAACTTTCATTTTTGAGCAAAATCAAACATCACGTTAAAACCATGTGCTCTGATACCAATTGTTGGGGAATCCCACCCGGTGATGTTCTGATATTTGCTCATAGGAGGGCCAAGCACACTGACACAATATTTAACGTGGTTCGGCAAAACCGCCTACATCCACGGGAGAAGTCAATATATTTAGAGATAGAGAAAGAATACAAAACAAATACATGGAGGAGGAGGATTACACCCTCTCATACTCAACTCTCACCTCTCTTTGCTGCACTTGCAGCTGCTGCAATGGCAGCAAGGCTGCTGCCATTGCAGCTCTCTCTTCCTCTCTACTCTCTTCACATTCTCACAATTCTCTTCTCTCATTTTGCTCTCTAACATATGCCTCTATTTATAGGCATTCATGGAGGCTTTTCTTCAACAAAGGTGGCTGCCAACTCCAACTCTTCTTCAACAATGGTGGCTGCCGACCTTTGACATCTTGTATGAATGCACATGTTTGGTGCAATACCAAATGGTTGTTGCACATTAATGGCAACCAACCTAACACCATCTAGATTATAAAGATGGACTGAAAAGATATCATAATTTTATTTTTTTTATTTACATGGGGTTTTCAGACCAGTTTGCATACACTACAACTAATTCTCACGGCCCACTGAATACTCTGTAAACCCAGCAGACATGTTCTGCAAGGATAACAGACATATATCTCAGGACTCGAATCCAGATACAGTAAAAGAAAACAAGCCCCTTCCACCGCTAAACTAATTCTTTAAATGCAGATATCATAAACTCTCAGCCCATCAGTCAGGAGCTTTCTAAAAAAAGAGACATGCTTCCTATAAATATAATGATCTAAAGATTATATTTGATATTGTTTTGTATTTGTGAGTCAGATTATTTGTGGTCATAATCCTTTCTTTTGAATATTATTATGTACGGTTAGTGGCTTTTGTGCCTTGATATTTTGACTTAATTATAACTTAGTTATTATAGTTTAACAAAAATAATTAATCAATTAGCTCTTGTGGTTTTAGAGATTCTTGTTTAGTTCCTAATAATTTCTTTTAACTTTATTTAATTCCATTTTATATTATTTATTGATTTCATATTTATTTCTTATTTTAAGAAATAGAAAGAGTAAAAAAAAAAACTTTATTTATTCTAATAAACGCCTTAATTTGTTCTGTTCGCCTGTTCTACTCCAGGTTATCTGGATGTTCTTTAGGACCTCACCATTTGGTCAGGCGAATCTCTCGTAGTATTCCCTTCGTTTGATTTTTTCTGACCGTCCGATTTAATTTATGGTTTTTATTTTTTTTAATTTGTATAAATCAGTTAATACAAGCAGTAAAACACAAGCCAAGAGGCCGTCTACAATATTCTGTAATAAGAAATGATGGAGAAAAATAAAATAAAATCTGGACAAAATGCATGTAGGGATCTAATTGGATTTTTCTTATAAATGATATTTTTCATTTAATTTAATTTAACTTAATGAATATTTTTGACCACTTTCGCAAAACTTATATTCCTTGAAATCATGCTCTTGGAAGAAGCTCGGCCGATTCAAAGCGGGCCCCCATCAACTGGGGTCCACTCGCCTTAATTCGCAAAATGAACCATTAATTTGTAGCTTTCCTTGGAGCCATCACAACACGTGCACCACAGTAAAAATCGGGAAAATAGACGAGAATGATGAGCTTTGGTGTGATTGGTAATGTTGTGGTTTAAATTCTTTTTAAATTGTTTTTACTTGAGAAAAAATATTAAATTAATATCTATCTTAGGTTTTAATATGTTTATATCAAAAATAAAATAAAAACCTAAAAAGCTATTATTTTGATACGTTTTAAATTAAATTAAAAAAAACTCTAAACCATATCATCATCAAACAAACACAGTACCTTGCTCAAAAGCTAGGTGGTGATTAATATATATTAGCTGTCATATTGCATGCTTTTTGGCATATCTAACTCCTATATATATGAAGGCCGCAGGTCTCTCTTGTCTAGCTAGCTCAACGACAGGCTATGGCAACCAAAAACTGTTTCTTGCCAACTCTGCTTCTCGTTCTTGGCACAGTGACCTCAAATGTAGCAGCTGCTGCACCAAGCCACATTAACATTGCTTCTCTTAACCGTAGCAGTTTTCCAGGAGGTTTCATCTTTGGGACAGCATCATCAGCTTACCAGGTTAGGATAATACTATGGTTTGTTTTCTCCTAGGTTTTGAAATCCTGATGAGATGTTGATAGGAAATTAAAGCTGTCTTCATGATTTTTGTTCTTGTTTTTTCCAGTATGAAGGTGCAGCAGCTAAAGGAGGCCGAGGACCCAGTATATGGGATATTTACACCCATAGACATCCAGGTCTCCTCTCTTTGTAGCTTTAGTTTGGTTGATAATTATTCTACTTGCGTTTTAGCTATTTAATTCTGCCTTTTTTTCATTAGTAAATAAATGCTCCTGTAATTTTAATCTGAACAACGGGTCAGATGCATGTCTCATCCCAAAAATTTCCCTTCCATTCTAATATTATTGAAATTTTACAGCAGCCATGTTGAAATTTTAAGGCACCAACTGGTTATTTTCTTATTGTTTTTTTTAAATACGTCATAATTAGTGCTTATTGATTGATTACATCTTAAGTTTTAAGAAATTAATGCTTTATTATTTAATTTTATATTTTCAAATGTTATAGAGTCATCCCCGAAAAAAATTACTAAATTTCTCTGAACAGACCAATATAATAAATGCACTTTTAAGATTGTTAAAAAAAAATTAATATTAGGTGACATATAAATTGATTTGAAGATACCATTTACTTAAAAAGAAAATACATGTATTCAACGTCACCAGCATATTGCATATGCCCAATTTAATTTTGATGCCTCAGTCACCCTTGACCAGTAAAAAAATAGAAATGCTCATCTATTAATTAAAGAATCTTATTGACTATAGCATCTAAGTGATTATAATATT
>SRLM01000026.1:862203-980196 GCA_015708895.1 Populus ilicifolia | reverse complement strand
AAAAAAAAATAAAAAAAAATAATAAAGACCTAACATTGGTTTTTTTTTTTATCCTAACATGTTTTCTTTATTTATTTATTATCTTTACGAAGTATATGATATACAATATTGTATCAAGTTGGCCATGAAATTCAATTTTTTTGAAAGCCTCAATCTTTTAATCTTATTATTGTCTTTGGACACAACGTTATGGACAAAATATAGCAGACACTTGCTTTAAAAAACAAAATGACTGTTTACCGTAGGATTATAAATTATTACATCATAAGACAAAGCATATCTCCTAAAAAAATCGTACAAATTCTCTAATATTATCCATAACATTTAGCTTTACTCTTGTTATTTTTATGTTTGGATTCGGAGTTTTTTTGGAAAAAAAATAAACAAAAATTAAAATTATTGGGTTACGCCTTCGTTAACATCTCGTATCCATGACCATAGTATAACGTATATAGTAAGTACAAGATATTAACTTGTGTCGTTTCACATGTTTAACGAACAACGCCTAACCTGATTTGAGAAACAGCATGAAGCCTAGCAACTATAGGTTTGAACAATACTCTATAAACGGGAAAAGTCAGGAGATTAATTTTAAAGGGTGTAATTTAATTAATTAAATTTTAAATTTATATTATAAAAATTATTAATTTAAGTATTATAAATTTAAAAATTGTGGAAAAATTATATAATTATTAACTTTAGGATCTTAGAAAATTAGTTGGGATATATATAAACTGAATTAAATATAAAAATAAAAATAAAAATAAAAATAAAATATATGAGATATAAAGCCACCATCTATGATCTTTTAATTTTTTTATATAAATCCACCATTTATGATCTTTTAATTTTTTTAATTTTTTATAATAAAAATATAATAGAGTAGTAATTTAGTTTCAAAATAATTTAATTGTGTACAAAAAAAATTGAGAACAAATTATTATTTTTTTAAAATAATATCTATACCAATTCGAATGGATGAACAATAATTAAAGCTGTAGTGTTTTGGCCCCAAGGCTTAATTTCTGTTAATACTAGTTTTGAATAATTATCTTCTTTAGTTATTACCATTATTGTCGATAGTTACATTGGATATATATAAAATTAGTATCCTGTTATTACTGTTTTTTTTTTTTTTCATGTTTTAAGAAGTTGATTATTCTAATAACTTATTATCGTAAAGGACAAGTGGGGGCAGACACCCTTCGCCTTTCCCAAGTTGTCTCTTGTGCTGCGCAGATCAAACATAGGCATCGATTCTTGCCTAGCCATGTTGTCTATTATATTTATTTTCATAAAAATACGTGCATGGTGAAATGACAGGCAGGATACAGGATGGATCCAACGGAGATGTGGCTATTGATTCATATCATCGCTACAAGGTATATAAAATTATCGACAAGGGAAAGAAAACAAAAATAGAAAAAACCCCGTTGATTTCAGTGTATTATGAGTTATATGCTATCCTTTTCAACTGCTTGTAGATCAAGGGGTTAATGTAATTTTGTTCTCAAATTATTTCACAGGAAGATGTTGGCATAATGAAGGAGATGGACTTGGATGCTTATAGATTTTCAATATCATGGTCTAGAATATTACCAAGTAAGCTTTATACACACACACATATTGCGTTAAAGTGCCAGAATTTGGTCAAGAAAACAAAATACAAATCTACAAAGAATTAACTTCGGTAGGGTTATCAAAACAAGGAGGACAACAAGATTAAGCTATTGTATTTTAAATGAGGGTTGGTTAAATTATTTTTTTTAGTTTTAGATTATTTTAATGTGTTAATATTAAAAATAATTTTTAAAAATAAAAAAATATTTTTTTAATATATTTTAAATAAAAAAATAATTTAAAAAACAATCGTTATAATACTTTCAACACTTTAATTATAAGAAACCAAAAAAAAATTAATAATAACAACACACAAAAAATACAGCTTTGTCTTCATGTTACCAAACTAAATTTGATATATTTTCACCGAGATGAATTTGTTAACAATTAAAACTTAATTAGGTTTTTTCGGTTGATCACACAACTAAATTGAGCATCATCTCACGATTAAAAGTGCCTTTGATGTTCTTAATTACTAAGTCAAATTAACAAATATTTATTGACATCTTTCGAAATATCTAATATTTATTTACCTGAATCCTCTCAGATGGAAAGCTAAGTGGAGGTGTTAATAGAGAAGGAATCCAATACTACAACAACCTCATCAATGAGCTTCTAGCCAATGGTTATAACCAATCTTATAATTTCTTTTTAATTTTCTTCAAGAAATGTTGGCATGGGCAAATAGCTTATTTCTTTCTTTAATTTTGTCATACACAGGCATACAACCATTTATAACTCTCTTTCATTGGGATCTCCCCCGTACCTTAGAGGATGAGTATGGAGGTTTCTTAAGTCCTAGAATTGTGTAAGTAACTTAACTAAATTCCTTAATATATCTTTTTTTTAATAATTGAGTGTGTCAATAAAAAAGTAATCATTTAAAAGATAGCCCTTAAAAAATTAAAGTTTATTTACGGAAAAATGAAATATCTGCAATTGCTTAGAAGACTTTAAGTCTAGGTTTTAAATTTATGATCTACCCACTTGGTGCATCTAAATGTTTAGGTCCTTCCCACGTCTCGCTGAGATTAATTATTGATTGATAAAGATTTCACTTTTTTTTTTTTTGCAAAAGTACCAATGGGCCTGTGGCCATTGATGCATTGTTACCACATGATGAAGATTTTGGATTCGTCATCGAATGAAATATTTTCGACACCTATAGTAATGAAGGTGATATAATTTCCTGGATTAAATTGTTATCTTGGAACTTATAAATTGAATTATTAACATTTAGGGCGTATAATCCCATTATAATACCGTTGATCAGATTGATAGTTATCTAGAATTAATTATCGGTATGGCATTTCTTCACAAGAAATAGTATGGTGTAATTTTTTTTACTAATCAAATACCATTTGTTTAATCACAGGAATGATTACGAGGACTACGCAGAGATTTGTTTCAAAGAATTCGGCGATAGAGTAAAGTACTGGATCACATTGAATGAACCATGGACCTATAGCATGGGTGGTTACGCTGCAGGTTTGCTAGCACCAGGCCGATGTTCAGATTGGCAAGGACTAAAATGTGATGGAGGAGATTCAGGAACAGAGCCATATTTAGCAGCCCATTATCAGCTTCTTGCCCATGCGAAAGCTGTACATTTGTACAAGAAAAAATATCAGGTTCAATGCGTTACTAATTCTATAAGATGTTTAACTTCTTTTAAGATTGCCTTTGACATAGAAATAACATATACGTATATCAGACACAAAAATGTATCTATGATTAGTTTCAGCCTTAAACATTACAAAAAAGGCGTTCAATTACTTCATTTATTTATTTATTTATTTATTTTGTTTTGAACTTCTGCAGAAAACTCAAAAGGGAGTGATCGGGATCACATTAATTTCTCAATGGTTTGTGCCATTTTCTGACGCCAAACAGGACCAAAATGCTGCCAAGCGGGCACTGGATTTCATGTTGGGATGGTATTTATTTAGCTTGTGACGGTTTATTATTTTATTTATTGTTATTTTATATTCACGCTATTTTAGTCATAAGTCTCAACTTGGAAATATATGTATATTTGCAGGTTCATGGATCCATTGACAAATGGTGACTATCCGCACACAATGCGATCTCTTGTTGGAGACCGATTGCCTAGATTCTCTCGAGAGCAATCCGAAATGATAAAAGGATCATTTGATTTTCTTGGGTTGAATTACTATACTACTAATTATGCAGCTTATACGCCCCATTCTAATTCTCCGAATGCAAGCTATTTAACAGATTCTCGTGCTAATCTTTCGAGTAAGCATGATCAGAAATTATACCACCAATTTCGAGTGTTTATTCGAAAGTAAACTCATCATAATCAATATCATATAATTCTTTTTTTCATGTTTTTATATGTAGCTGAGCGGCATGGTGTTTTGATAGGTCCAAAGGTACGTATCAACTTTAACAATTTAGATTTTTAAATTAAGATATTTTTTTATATATAATATTAAAATTTTAATGATTAAATGAACTTCGGCTTTGGGAATGGAATGGGTGTGGTAGGCCTATCTCATGTATTATAATGGCTTTGAGACGTAGGCCAGACTAGGCTTAAAAGGCTCACAACCCATTAATCAAATCAACCCATTTATTATAGTTCTATGGCCATAGATTTATACCGCCAAAAAGTCAGTGAGCTCCTCGCAGGATCATGCAGCAAGTTCAGAAAAATAAACTAAAACCATGCTGCTAACTCACTAGACCTGCGCCAATACTCAACCGTAGGGTTTCTTTCCCTTTAGTACATGACTGTAAGTTGCCATTTTCAGCACCTTTGCCATCATGTTGATTGAGTTGGACACGCTCTGCATATATATAGAAGCCATGGCTTCCAATCCATGTTGTTTTTGCAAGTGTCAGCTGTACTGATAGTTTAAGTTTCAAGTCCCCCAGGGTTCGACGAAGATTTTATTTTCTCAGCCCTTATCTTCCTCCTCACCACATTGTTGTGTTTTCTTGAAATGAAATATCGCAGGCAGGTTCAGATTGGCTTTACATTTATCCAAGAGGAATTCGAGACCTTTTGCTCTATGTGAAGAGAGAGTACAGAAATCCACTCATTTACATCACTGAAAATGGTAAATACTTTCTCAATAAAGCCAGGATTATTTCAAAGCAAAATATAAGATGCAAAAACGCCAATTTCAAACGAAATATCCTTTTTTTTTTCTTTTCCCTTTTTCATTTAGGTGTTGATGAATTTAATGATGGTTCGTTGACTCTTAAAGAGGCCCTTGTTGACACCATGAGGGTTGATTACTATTATCATCATCTTGACTTCCTTCGAAGATCAATCAAGTAAGTGCTATATATGGACTGTATTATTCATTTTCCTGCTTAATTTCTCTGTCCTCTCCCTAAGAAAAGAGAGTGATCAGTCTTAACACACACGCGCGCGCGCGCGCGCGCACACACATATATAAACGATTCATTCGTATCATTTGTTCCTTTTGCAGGGATGGTGTAAATGTGAAAGGATACTTTGCATGGTCGTTATTGGATAATTTTGAATGGTATGCAGGTTACACCGTACGTTTTGGCATCAACTATGTAGACTATAAAGATGGATTGAAGAGATATCCTAAACTTTCAGCTCACTGGTTTAAGAGCTTCCTCAAAAAATAGACATATATGTCTTCTTGTAATAAATTAATTTTATTGAAAATTACCATGATAAACAGTACTTTTTTAATGCTAAGGATAGCATATAAAGTAGAAAATACTAGTTAGATATTCCGTCATATTTTATTGATTCACCTTTTATTTTTATAAAAAAATAGTTCAGGACCCAAAGAAAGAAAATGTTTTTTTTTTATTATAATAGAAGCAAATACAACTTTTGAAGAACTCCTCAAATATGAATTCCAAATAATATACTTAATCCTTGTAACACATTATAAATTTCTCTTGTGAGCTCTTTCTTGAGCACACAAGAACATGCAAGATGATTGATTCTAAGAAAAACTAGGCCTAAGCAAAATCTTAATCCTAATGGATAGATAATCAGTCAAAATCCTGATTCTACGATGACTCCTTTCTAGATAAAACAGTTCTAAGCTTATAAGATTTTCAAAATTTAATTTGAATTCTTTATACAATAATTATACAATAAAGATTTTAATTTACGCTACATCTTAACCATCCGATAAATAGTAGAACATGAGGATTTCAGTGGTAACTATTAGAAAATTGAAAAAAAAAAAAAGATGATGGAAAATTTTTCATCGTTGATTACTGATAAAATAATCACAACAGAAAATTTTTATTAGTAATTTTTTATGGAAATAGTGATGAAATGAAAAAAAAATAATTAAAAATCATTAGTCAAAATTACCGACAAAATTCCATATTTGATTTTAAAATGAATTAAAACATGACAGCTCCTTTCCTCTCCCCATTTCTTCTCCTCCATTTTACAAAACACTGCAGCAACCCTCCTCCTCATATATCCAATTGCCTCCCTCCCCCTTCATGCATGGTGTGCATTCATAAGAAATTATGTTGTTGTGATCCTTTCCTTTCTTGAATTCGGAATCAAAATACCTAGAGAAACAAACCCATTTTCCACATCCAACAACTTAAGAATTTGCTAGGTTGTTTTAAGGATTTGCTGCTAGATTTCTCGTCTTGGATCATGGGGCACAGTGTATTTTCTAAAATTATGTGTTTGAGTGGCTGCTTGCAGTTTGTGCACTGTGGATGCAGATGAAGGCATTCGAATGGGAATGCCCCTTCACATCCAGAACAGATGCAAGCAAATGGTGTCCTCGTACACCAGAGTTCCAGATTTTTTAAGTAAAAATTTGTGGATTCAAGGTATGTAGACACACAGACTGCAAGTACCCTATCCAAATTTTCCCTCTTCGCAACGAGTAATGAGATTTCCATGAAATGGTTACGTCCTAATCGATGCACAAGATCTTGAAAAGATCAAGGATAATGCTTTCAGATTGATCTCCACAGAGCTTGATTGTTTTCAATTAAGAACTTCTTACTTGCACGATGTTATAAAGGGTAGCGTTACCTTGAATTTTCAGATATGATTTTTTCCCTTATTTAATAAATAATAAGAAAAGTAGTGTTTCGGGCTGCTACACAAGGTTACTCAAGAAATATGGCTTCCTAAAAGTCTTAAAGATTTTGAAAGATTAAACCGCAAAATGGGATAGAGAGGAAATCTGAATTAACTGCATTTGACATCAAGTATTGTGCTTGAATATCTTATTACCATACCATATTATACATGGCAAAATTGCTTACATGATTAACATTAGCTAAACTAATTTAATGACATTAAACAGAGAGAGAGGGTGTGTCTGAAGAAACAACATATGCTGGATTAAAGTGTTATCTTGGAGCATGTAAGTGAATTAATAGCATATGATCATGATTATGGACAGTAACTCCATTATAATGTTCTTGATCAAATTAATTTTAATCTTCTATTAATTGGGATCACAAAAATTAGTTGGCAAGATGCATTTTTTTTCCTTATGAATAATCGAAATCCACTCCAAGGGATGGCTAGCAACACCCCCCCCNCCCCCCAAAAAAAAAAAAGAAAGAAAAAGAAAAAGAAAAAAGAAAAAAAGAAAGAAGATAGTAACCTGACCATATTTTATTTGAATTTTGATAGCTTTTGGGTCAACTTGTAATTTAATTGATCTGAAATTCTGTCAAATTTAGATAAAATTTAGTTAGGTAAACTTCAAATATTTTTTTTAAATTAAACTAATATTATTTTAGACAAAATAATAGCGTGAATGACTCGATAACTTACATAATTAACTTAAAAATTAAGTGACGTGGATAATTAACTTGGCCAAGTTTTTCACAATTATGTCTAAAACAAAAAATAATCCCATTCAACAACTATAATACATTTTATGTTTATCTTATTCAGAAAACTCAAAAGGGAGTGATAGGTATCACATTTCTCGCTGGTTTGTGCCACTTTCTTGTGCCTAAGATAACCAGAATGCTGCCAAGAGAGCACTGGATTTCATGTTCGGATGGTGTGTATAGGATATTCTAGCTAGCTCGATGTGTGATATTCTTGATTATTTAAGATGCTATTAAATTAATTAATGAAAGTGTAGCTTAGGATCTCCACATCAACCATCCATGTCCCCCATAATTATTTGGGAGCCTGATTAATTAATATGGTCTATATATTCTTTGTTTGGAAAAATTAATATATTTTTGAAAATTTATTACAAATACTTGAGAACATTATCATATAAATAACATCATCAAAAACCCCACCAAACATAACCTGCTGACTAAAAGCCGATCTCATTGACTATGGAACCAGTCATGTACTTCAGTGCATTCTTGTCGTTAAAACGACAGTAACATTTTCGGCTTTTTTTTTTATATAAAAAAAAACTGGGAAAATTTTGTTTTTTATTGACGGCAGGAATTTTTTACATTACCAAGTAAGAATGATGATACTTTTCATTATTAATTTTTACTTAAAAACAAGTAAAATTTTGCAGTTTAGTTGTTCTGTTAAGATATTTCTCACATCATGTAACGCTGACAATATTTGATCCCTACAAAAATGAAGCCATGGTAAAGGGATTACTTGAATTTCAAGTTATAAAATCTAGGTGAATTTAGTAGGTTTATTAGGATTTATTGATACAAGATTTGGATGTATTTAGATGTTAAAAAATAAAAAATAATTAATTTAATTTATTTTAGTCATTAATCAAGGTTGATTTGCGAGACACAATTTAAATTGTTCTAAATTTCAAAAAAATAAAAAAATTAATTTGATATATCTTAGTTAGTTATAACCTGATTAATCTAAATAAAACTCATTGAAATATTTAAAATACACACACATATATATATATATNCTTAGTTAGTTATAACCTGATTAATCTAAATAAAACTCATTGAAATATTTAAAATACATATATATATATATTAAAATAATATTATCTTAATTATTTTTTCTATAAAATAATTAGAATTACCTTGAGTTTGCCATCCTAATATATAATTTAAAACAAATCAACGCAGTAAAATTTTAAAACTATGCTAGAATTCTTTGGTTCAAGTACATGCTATACTCCATTTTTATGATTTTCTCGTAAAACAGCAGTTGTTTTTGCCCTTTTTTGCGTCTTAATTATGTCTTTTTAGCATTAATCCTCCCCATTTCCAAGATAAAACGTCTAGATTATTGGCGGGAAAATATTTTTACAGTTCAGTATTTGGCTGTAGAGCTCACACATAAGCTTCTTATACTCTTTAGCCCTAACACCACCCTTCCATAAACTCCCTTCCAATCTGAACCGTCAACCAACTCAAATCAGAAGTACACTTAATCACAACCGTAGAGCATAACACACACACACACAATTCCCCCCCACATCTCACCACACTGCATAACCAAACTCCTCTAAAAACTCTTAAACCCTATGACATTTGGTTTGTGCATTTCTCCTGCTGAAAAAGAAAAAATTAATTCAATCACAAAATCAACAACTTTTTTTTTCTTTCAAAAATCCAATTTTAATCGGACCCGTTCGGATTTAGAGTCTGATATTGTCGATTTTTCGAATGGAAATTGGAGGAAGCAGTGAAAGCCAAAATGAAACAAAGAAAGGCAAATCAAAGACTCCAAGGAAACCCAAAGAAAGCCTCCTCAAACAAAGTCAGTGTTTCCCTCTATGGATTCATTATAAAAACCCCATTTTTGTTAGACCCTTTTGTTTTTTGAGTTTGATTTTTTTTTTTTTTTGCAGAATCTCCAGCTGAATTTTTCGCAGAGAACAAGAACATTGCCGGGTTTGATAATGTAAGTTTCAGGTCTTGATAATGTAAGATTCGTTGTGATTGTTTTGATAGTTAGTGGTTTTTTTTTTCTTTTTGATTGGGTGAAAGTTATTGTGAATTTCAGCCAGGGAAATCTCTTTATACTACAGTGAGAGAACTTGTAGAAAACTCGCTTGATTCGGCGGAATCGATATCGGAACTTCCTGTCGTAGAAATTACGATGTCAGTTTTTTAGTTTATGATATTTTTTTGTGTATGTGAATGTGTGAATTATTAAGCTTGGTCATATTTTTATCTGGTTTGTTGCAGTGAGGAGATAGGGAAAAGTAAGTTTAATTCAATGATTGGTCTTGTTGATCGAGAGCGTGTTGATGCGCAACTTTATGATGATTACGAGACTGCTAAGGCTCGTGAGGTGTGTGTGTTGGGTTCTATTCTGGATTCTGATATTGGGTTTTGGCAGTTTGCTGAAATTAAGCTGTTTGTGGTGTGTTTTGAGTTGTGCAGAAAAGATTGGCGAAGGAAGCTCGTGCTCAAGAAGTGCAAGCGAAGAATGCTGCTCTTGGGAAGAAAGTAAAAGAACAATCGACTATGAAGGGCATGAAGGGTCGAGGTGAGGCCTCATTTTACAGAGTCACATGCAAGGTGTGATTTACTTTACACTCAATGTTTTATCTAGTATTTGTTGTTTCATACGTGTTTCCTAATTTTGTGGTGGTGTTAATGTGTTTCTGAGTTATTGCCAAAATTCTCTTTGAAGGTGTGAATTCTAATGACTCTTGACTGATTTTTATATGCAGGACAACGGAAAAGGAATGCCACATGATGATATCCCAAATATGTTCGGACGAGGTTGGTTGTCACTTGGCAACCTATGTTTGTGCATGTAGATTTGAATAGTTACTTAAATACGAACAAATATTTGAAACTACTATAATTTGTACGAGCTTGATTTTGAGTGTACTTATGCATGCAGTTTTGTCCGGGACAAAGTATGGTCTCAAGCAGACTCGTGGCAAGTTTGGTCTTGGTGCCAAAATGGTAATGAATTTCTCTGCAGTTTGCTGCATGCATGACTATGCATCTTTGTTACTGCCATTAGGAATAAGTTATCCCACGAATGTTTCTTCTACATCATCATTATATTTGCTTTTTTCCACCCCCAGCTCTTGTGCTGGGATATATCCTTGAATCTGTGCAACCACCTTATGGAAATTGGATAACAAAATATCAGTTAAATTGCATCGTATGATCATGGATTGGCCATTTTGATGCTGCCTTAAATGAACATGGTCCATATTATGATTGTTGGCAAATGATTAAAGTTAAGGGAAGCTTTTTTAGCTACAATGCTTCATATTGTCTCAATTCAGAAGTTTATTTGATTGATTTGGTCCACATATTTGACACTTAATTATCATGTTATAGATTAGAAGTTAATGTTAATTTACTGTGTTTTACTTATGCAGGCATTGATATGGTCTAAAATGAGTACAGGGCTTCCTATAGAGATCTCATCATCAATGAAGGCCCAAAGCTATATTTCATTCTGCAGGCTGGATATAGATATTCATCGGTATGACTCAAATTTAGTCACACACAGAATGCACAATGTTTTCAAGGATCGTCTTATAAACATGGATGTTACATATTTCATAAGTGATGGTTTTCTTCTATATTTTAGGTTGTTTATGTGTTTGTTGTTACATATCCACATGCGTGTTGTGCCGAGTTTCATATTTAGTTCCAAGAATATATGGAACTTTTTAATTCTATGGAAAAAATGCTTGAGGTTATAACTTCTATCAGACTATTGATGGTGCATCTTTTAACTAACCAGGAACATTCCTCACATTCATTTACATGAAAAACGGAACAATGATGATTGGTGGCATGGAGCTGAAATTCAAGTTGTTATTGAGGGAAATTGGACAACTTATCGTGTATGTAGACCATAATTTGCCTATGTTAACATTTCGTTGTACACTTTGAATTTATGCAATGCATTGCAGTTGTGTTCAGCAATGTCGTTTGGTCTGTTTTTAAGTTTTTAATAGTGGTGTTTTGTCCTGTATGTGCAGTCCAAGATATTGCATTACATGCGGCAAATGGCTGTTATCACTCCTTATGCCCAATTTCTTTTCAGATTTATATCAGATGCACCAGAGTATGCTCTCCCTCTCCCTCTCTCATGTACGCATTCATGCATCTATTCTTGTGCATCATCATTCTATTAAGCACATGCTACTTCCATTTTTTGCAGTAAGAATGTTACTATAAAATTTGCACGGAGAACTGATGTGATGCCTCCAGTTCCTCTCGAGACAAAACACCACCCATCATCTGTTGATTTACTGCTGATCAAACGCCTCATTGCGGAAACTTCAAAACAGAATCTTTTGCAGTTTCTACAGCATGAATTTGTAAACATAGGAAAGTCACTTGCTGAACGATTAATTGGTGAGAAAATTAATATCTACATTCTATCAGTATGCAATTCAACAATAAAATTCTGTGATTGTAACAATAATCCTTCCCAATTTTTTAGGGGAAATGGGTCCAGAATTTAGCCCAAAAATGGTTGTAAAGTCTCTGACTGATCAGCAGATAGTTCGCATCAATCAGTTGTTTCGCCAAGCCAAGTTTGACGACCCTACTGGTGATGTAAGATGCTTTTAGGCTTTGAATGTAATTTATTTGCCATTGATTTTGCTGATGTGATTTGTCCTTCATACTTTGTGGTGCTCTACATGTATAATACAACTTTTATAGCTTAGCACAGTGCTGATAAGCCATTTTCAGTGTCTTAGTCCTGCAGGGGAATACAATCTTCGTCTTGGAATTATAAAGGAGCTACATCCAGATATGGTTGCAACTTATTCAGGCAGGTTGTGTTCGAATCTCTGTTTCCTGTATCTATTTCTTTTAACTAAAGCCAACCTGCATGGTAAAATAGTTATTGGTATTGGAACCAAAAAAATATTACTAATCTTTTTTTCTGCTAATGGATACACAATGTTCTAAATTTGGCCTTTCTTGACTACACCTTTATATGCAGTGCTCAAGTATTTGAGGGTCACCCATTTATTGTAGAAGCTGGTGTCAGTGTGGGTGGAAAGGATGTTAAGCAAGTAAGTGTGTCTCTCTTAATATTGTGATTGTGATGAAACAAATCAGGCTAGCTTAGGAAATATGTGTAGGTTTTGATCAAATCCAGCACCTTGAAACCAGGAATTGAAGGACTTTTATGATTCACAAACCAACACCATTGAAAGTGCTTGCTTGTGTTGCTTTCGGGACAATTGGACCTTGTTTGTACATCCCAGTTTGATAAGGAATGCTTTGTGAAATTGAATAGACAGGTTTTGTATTTATTGGGTTGGTTTATGAGCTTAACAATTTACTTTTTTTTGGTAAAATAAAATAAATTAAGGAATTACTATTCCATCTATGGAAGTAAAAGCATCAGGCACTGGTTTGCCAGTTAGCTTCTTAAAAGCAATATGATGTTCATTGCATGCGCATGATACTTGATCGTGGGTTTCTAAATACAACTCTGCAAACTCTGTGATGGTGTGTTTAATGCCCTTGGTCTGATGTATTTCATGCTTTATGCTAATTAAATTTCTTTCTGATTTTCTATCCTAGCTGATATTATCCTGCAAAACTATTTCTCTAAACTGCAGGGCTTGAACATATTTAGATTTGCAAACCGCATTCCACTTCTATTTGAGCAAGGTGCAGATGTTGTCACCAGGACTGCACTTAAGAGAATTAAGTAAGATATAACAGTACAGCCATTTCTTTTGATAATTTTGGGGTGGGTGTGGGAGACAGATGGAATGTTCTCACAGTTAATGCAACAAAATGGTTTATTAAAATGTCCTTTCAGTTGGGGGAGTTACAAGATTAACCAGACGCAGGACAAAATTGGTGTCTTTGTCAGTGTCGTGAGCACAAAAATCCCCTTTAAAGGGACTGGCAAGGAGTATATTGGAGATGATATTAATGAGATAGCTACAGCTGTGAAGGTGGTTTGTTTTTTATTCCCATTTTCTGTCATTTTGATCACAGCAGTAGAAATTTACAAGCTAGCTAATAAAATCAGCCTTCCAGTCTGCCATTCAGCAATGCTGCATCCAGCTAAAATCCAAAATTATAAAGAAAATGCTGGCCCGTGAGCAACAGGAGAGAAAACGAAATCTAAGCAGGTACTTCCTGTTGACCTGACCTGTTCTCTCAAGAGTTGCCAAAATGTCCTATTCTTTTTCCTATTTGCATGTACTGAAGTCTGACACCAAATTTTAATGCACTGGCAGGTATATTCCTGATGCTACCAATGCTGTATATGATGTTTTGAAACACATGTCACAGTCACATGCATCAAAGAAGAAGCGTTACAGTGGTGAGGAAGCGGAAATACTTGGCAACATAACAGCTAATTTGATAACAAAAGAGACAATCAAGGAAAAGCTTGCTGAGCATGTTGAAAAGGTGAGGTCTAATTGAAACTTGTGGATCCTCCATCACTGACAATTTTGAATGGCCTTTTGGTGCATCCCAGCTATGGTTTGGATGGCTGTTGCGTTAGTAATGGGGGATTAGAGACTATAAGATTCTCCTATTGCCAAACCAAGTTCCAACTCTTTGGTAAAAATATGCCAAACTAATCAAGCAGTACGGGATTCTAATCAAAAGATGTAAAGATGTTGCTACGTGTTGAAAACTGACATTAGAAACATCAAGGAAAAGATTTTATCCGTCTTTCAATTTTCCAGCACAGCTGGTTATGTGGCAGGCTTATGACAGCCCAATGTCTCGATTTCAAGTCAAATTTCCTAGCTATCCTAGTCCTCCCTCGCATATTTTCTTTCCCTTGCATGTAAATTTTATATTTCTTTGACATGTATGAATTTTATTTGCAGGTGGACTATGAAATGGCATTGGAATACGCGACGCAAACTGGAGTGACCGAAGAACCAAGAGAAGATATATTCATCCAAACCCTTGATCCTGAAAATAAGTTCATCGAATTCCAAAGTCCCATCTTTGTTTTCAGACTAGTATGTTAGGAATGCGTCCGGACTTCGAATACCTTCATCCTTGCCTGCTTACTATAGATTCAAAACTCTGGTTACACAGTCGATTTCATTGTTACTTGTATCTGATTAGACTGCGGCCTTAAAATCAAATGTGATTGTATGAATTATCTGTTAGAACTATTGTTGTGTTTACAATTTGTAGCATGATAGATATTGTAACTGAAGAAACTGTGTGCTGCTGTGAAAGAGCTTAAAACACGGTTGGGTTTTAATAGAGTCAAGCCCAGGTTGATTAGAGTAGCAGATCAACTTGGCAAATCATAAAGTTTTTTCTTTTTTATATTTTGTCTTCAACCCAAATCGGTGTAAACCCTTGGTCGGCAGGTCCCCAGGTTAGATCCGCCATGCCATGACAGGACAGATTTTACAGCAAAGCCTGGAATGAAGAATTCAAGTAGCTATTAACTCTGATTTGAGTGATGTAATGTAATGGTTATAAATTTACTTTTTCTTTTTATGTGAGATTATCAGTTGTTTATAAATTTTCAAAGCTATTAAAAATTAATTTATATAATTATTAATTTTAATATTTATATTAATTAAAAAAGAAAAAGAACTCAACTAGCTCACGTAGTTGTGTATTCAAACATTTTGTCAATCTATCTCAATCAAAGACCTAACATCAAGAGTTTTCTTACCTTAGCCACATCCGAAACGTCAATATTTCTTGTGACAAATTTCCACAATTCTTAGGTGACTAGCTGTTGGGATAGCTTTTTTTTCCTTTCAATTTAGGTTTGAGTTTTAGTGGGAGTGGGGCTGGAAAGTTGTTCTCTTCATGTTTTTACTGGGTTTTCTTTGTGTGATATGGAGGATGTTTAATGGAGCATGAGATTAATCGTGATACATGCAAGCTGACTCGAACACTCACACTAATAAAAATATAATTAAATAATTTTTTTATTAATGTTTATCAAAGTAAATATTACTTTTTTATATTTATCAAAATAAAAAAGTGCAAATAAATAAATTGAAAAGAATATAAAATTAATAAAAGTATTATGTTATATTATATTATATTTAAAATATAAGTTAACGAGACTAGGTTATTTTTTTTAACAAAAATAATATTATTTTGAGTAAAAATATCTAGTGTTATACTAAATTTAATCAAAATTTAAATTAATGAATTATTGAATTGATTCACGAGAATGACAAATATGATTAAATTAACACATTCTTGAAACATTGAGCAAAATTTATTTCATATTTTGTGCTTCTCTTTTCCTTTATATATTCATTATAATATCATTCTCGTCAAGAACCCATTTCCAAGATTTTCAAGAAATGGCAAACCAACTTCCCCAGATATCCATTCTTGGAGCTGGCATCTTTGTCAAGACTCAATACATTCCAAGACTAGCTGAGATCTCTCATCTTTTTGTTCTTAAATCCATCTGGAGTCGCTCTGAGGTGATTCATTGCTCATTACTCGTTCCATTTCTTGATTATATTTCTTGGTTATATATTTATTTACATGTTCAGGAATCTGCAAGAGAAGCAGTGGAGGTAGCAAAGGAGCATTTTCCTGGTGTGGAATGCAAGTGGGGTGATAAGGGTCTTGATGAGATCATTCAAGATGAGTCAATTCTTGGTGTTGCTGTGGTTCTTGCTGCACAATATCAGGTGTGTCATCAATTTTGTTTCTTTATTCAAATGTTGATTATTTTATGGTGATAAGGCTTAGAATCTTCCTTGATATGGCTGCCACTAAGTGATCTTAGATTTTTCTTAACAATTTTAACAATAAACTGTAAAATCATAGCTACCATGGTGCTCTTGTTTGTTGCATTTCCATGCGTTGGTTGCTGAATTCTCTAGTTCTGAATCAAGAATTTGACTCTTAATGATCGAATTCATTGCTGGTTATAAAGAATTTCGAGAAGGAGCCTATCTGTTAGTCATTTTGTCAGTATAAGCTTATTGCAAAGCTAAAATGTGATTCAGAAATTGGGCAGGCAACATGGCAAATGATAAATGTATGTACTGGAGTCTGGCGATGAGATTTGGCCGTGTTTAGGGAAATCTTCTCAACAGACTATCCTGTGATTTCAGTTTGGATGTCATCTTATATGTTCCATCTCTTTTAAGGAATTTGCTTTGCTTTGACATGTTATGTTTTCAGTAAATTTTTCACTTACATAAACTAATTCATGCAGGTTGATATGTCACTAAGGCTACTAAAGGCAGGGAAGCATGTCCTCCAAGGTAATATAAGCTTTAAATAGTCGCAAAATGAAGGCATTTTTAAGTTCAGACTGATGTGGGTTGTTTCCTAAGACATTCCCAAATTTTAACCAAAAACAATCTAAAAAATGTTGAATTATGAATAAAGATGGATAATTTACTGGTGAATTTTTTGTTGATATTGCTGTTGTATTTATATTTCTCATTTGTGCAATGTTCTTAATCTTCTTTTATTTTGGCATGTCATCTGCAATTCTTGAATAACTTGGATGATCTCAAGAGAAACCAGCGGCATCTTGTAAGTAAACTACAATGTTTTCTCGTTGTTTTGTAGCCTCTCCGTGATATTTAGGAATAGAAATCATCCCACTAGATTAAATTTATGTGGAATTTTTGCAGGTTTAAAAACTCTTGCACATATAGATTCTCTTGCATAGAAACTCTTTTCATGCTATTGAATTTAATGTACATATTACAAATTGATATAGTGGCACTAGGAATAATTCTTCATTTTTTTAGGTCAGTAGCGAAACAGCACGAAGAATAGATAAAATGTAACTGTGAATTTTGCAATAAGAAGTAGGTGATAAAGGAGATATGAAGACATTTATTGTTGAGATTGATGTGTGAGATCATTATCTGATCATACCAATAATCGATCTAGATTATTGTGTTATTTTTTTTATAAGAATATATACAGGGGCCATCCTTGCTTCAAACCACAAAGGCCAATCATGTCTTGAGAGCAGAAAGTTCACACAAATAGATCTGTCCAAACAGAGCCATTATTTGATTGTATTCAGTTTGGCAGGATCATAACCGGATAGTGGCATTGTTTTGGACAAGAAATATGCTTCTATTATTAATGTGACTCTCTTTTCCTTCTGAACTATACATAATTAGTATCTTATCTGCCCACCATAGATTGATGAGGAAGACTGCTAGAACTTTTGTTTGCAAGAAAGTTAACTCCAGCCAAACAAAGTCCCATATTCACCAATCGCACTAGGATTGCTTGCATCTATTAGAAGTAAGCTTTTTCACTGTTGAAAGAAATCTCCGGCCCAAAACATATTCATTAGCATTCCCTGTTCAAGATGAACACTTTTATGCATACAATATGCTCATAAAGTTTGAGTTTGTGTGCATACGGATAATGGTTGGATAATGCAGCTATTAGTGAAATAGAAACCAGCCTGGCAAGCTACAAATCTATCTGTGCAAATTCACCTGGTTATCCAATTTGGGCTGTGGCAGAGAACTATAGGTTTGAACCTGCACTTGTAGAGGTAATTGTTTCAAATATCTGATTTGAGTTGATGTTCAATATATTAAGATACTGTAGATTCCAATATACTTGCTATTGCTTTCACAGAGCAAGAAATTATTGGCTGATATTGGGAAAATGATGAGCGTCCAACTTATAATTGAAGCATCAATGAATAGTGCAAACCCTTACTTCTCAAGCTCTTGGCGGCGGAATTACACGGTTTGTGCTGATAATATAACTGAGTTATATTACTCAGGACTTTTTACTGATTCTTAAAAGCATTTATTAATGTGCATATGTTTTCAACTTCT
Source organism: Populus ilicifolia (assembly GCA_015708895.1). Lineage (NCBI taxonomy): Eukaryota > Viridiplantae > Streptophyta > Magnoliopsida > Malpighiales > Salicaceae > Populus > Populus ilicifolia. The sequence goes on along the minus strand of SRLM01000026.1, from coordinate 961,909 downwards.
ATCTATGTTATAATCGAGAAATATACCCTAAAATATGAGAGGAGTAGTTTTATCTTTCTAGAATGAGATGCTCCTTTACAATGCAACAAATAGCAGAACTTTGCTTTTCTTGCTTGACTGATGCAAATTGCAGTAGTCTATTACAGTTACTTGAAGTAAATATCTTAATGGAACCTAATTCAATCTGTTCCTTGCATGCTTGTTAGGAAACTAGTTGATTTACCGTGCTTAAGCCATTTACCGTTGCTATTATTGACTAGTGCATCTGCTGTTTTGGCAGGGGGGTTTCATTCTAGATATGGGAGTGCACTTCATTGCAGGACTGAGAATGGTAAGCTCTCATTTTAAATATACCTTATTGATGAATAGTGACATTGGTTCCTGCTATCCTTATTAAAAGATGATGTTCTGCTACTACAATATCACAGGCTTCCTAAGTGTATATTTTTTTATAAAATATCACCAACTTCATATGGTCTTCTGAATTTTGTGCTAGCAATGTATCACGCTACAGTTTTATTGTTAATGGCACTTCTCCTTTCACTTCTTTATCTCTAACTTCTCATTCCTCCATTTTAACACTGTTGCGGTTATTTTTTTCCTAGAGTTAAGTCATTCACACAATTATAGTTTTCCAAAATCTTGTTCCTCTATCAAGAATAAGTTCTTATATCCTTGCATGCTTTTAATTCTGGACACACCACAAATGTTATATCATTAGTGTTTCTCTGTGTAAATAGAGCTTGTATAACTGAGGCCACCTAAGCCTTGTTAAATGGGTATTAGGCTTGCATGTTAATCAGAACTTGTATAATTGAGGCCACCTAAGCTTTTTAAAATGGATATTAGCCTTGCATGTTAATCATTATTTACTGCCCTCTATCCAGATTTGACTTCTAAATTATGCATTTCTATTCAATTGAACAGCTTGTTGGATGTGAGGTGACATCAGTGTCAGCTATGACCTCTCATGTGGATACAACTTTGCCTCCACCTGATAACATATCCTCAGTTTTGTAAGTTTCTTATGCATGAAGTTGATTTTCAACCAAATCATTTCCTGATACTGTTGGAAGCATAAAAGTCACTGCATGAACTTTTCCTATTTTAGTCACCTGGAGAATGGATGTTCCGGAGTTTTTGCAATGGTTGTATCCTCCAAATCACCCAAGGCAAGTGGTAAATTGATGGTGTTACTTCCAACTTCTTGATAAATAAATTATTCTTTCTAATTTCTTTTAATTCGTTTAGATATTATGGAGAATTGTTGGCATAAACGGAACTGTGGAAATTGGGCGTGGAAACCAAGATGGACAGCATGGTTACACGGTATGCCAAAACCCAATATATTGTGGTCAATTGGATCTTCATTGGCTGCAAAAGTCTTGGGATCTTAGTTTGTCTGAGCTATATAGCTAAATTTTAAATTTAAAAATAATTGATTTCGTACCTTTAACTTGTAGCATTTATATTTGAGAAGTAACCTTCATTTGATATCTTTCAATGCTGTGGCAGATTTCTTTTTATGGAGCCGGTGGACACTGTAAAAGCAACTTCTACCCATTTAGTGGAGTGACCGCTGAACTGAAGGCATTTTTACATGACATTTCACAGGCCAATCTTAAGGTAATATAAAATGACAAGCTCCTGTGTGCATTGTCACGGTTTGCTTCAAGCATAAACCATAAACATGATAGTCTTCACATTTGGCTTTTTATTATTAGTCTTAATGTGCTTTGAGTGGAGATTACCTTCAGCTCGGTTGTTTTGTTCGACATTGGAGGAATTTGACTCATTTGATTGACAACAAAACATTATGTTAGTTGGAAATTCAGAGCTTACTGTTCATTTTTTAACCCTTGTTGCCTTCTTTCGTCAGCAGCAGCCTGATCTCTTGGGTAACTGTTGTTAGATTACTAAAACTTCCATTTCTTTAACTAAACAGGAATTAAAATTTAATGATTCTGCTAGAATGCTACTTGCTTTAACTGATGCATTCAATTAAATACCTTTTTATCTGTCACAGAAGGGAAGTAGCTACGAAGTTGAGCCTCGACTCTCTTTTATCGAAGGAGCCAGAGATGTTGCAGTCTTAGACGCAATGCTTGAATCTGGAAACAAGAATGGAGGACTAGTTCAGGTGAAAAAGTTTTAAGGACCAATTTCATCATGTTTCACGCAGCTAAAAACACTTCTGAGACCTAGCAAACGGAAGTGTAGGGAAAGGAGATATTGTTGAAATGCTATGGAGAAATTTACAACTTTTAAGATGAATGTATCCTTATTATGATAATACATATTTCTTAAGAATAATTATTGCGTATGCTAGAGAGGGGAAAATTGCATGAGTACTGTTTAAACTGATGTATTGAATCAAAATAATGCTGCAGACTCGTTTAAATATGTATGTGGGAGCTTCCCTCAGATTAGATTACGACTGGGTTTGCTCTTTACTTTATCAACTAATGTTCAAATCTAAAATGAGGCCTCGAGAAAGAAATCTACTGTAAAATGCACTAGCATGAGCATGGATAGCTTGTCTAGAACCTGATTGGGAAGAGACTTGTCTCAGTATTCGAAGATTAATCCGAAGATGCTAAGACTTCAACCGAGCAAGAAGATAGTTTCTATCATGGTGTGGAAGTTGAATCCCCACAACTGCACTCTGTAGGGTTTTTTTCTTTTTTTTTGTCTTCTATCAGTCTTTTGACAGACCACCTTCAATTACTGAACTAATAACTGGGGAACCACAACCACATTGATTTGGTGTCTAGCGGTCTTGTGAGGAAATTACGCTTAGTTTGCTGGACTGATGCTGCTAGACTCTTTGGTATAAGAAAAGTGCTAGTCCATGTCGAGTGGCGTATTTTCTTTACTGTTGCCTTCTTTCATGTTGATACATGACAAACTGGCAATAAAAGTGTACATTTGTATTTGGAAACATGAAAATCTGTAAGTTTACAAACAGAGTGTCTACATATTTCTACCTCGAATTACACCTTTAAAGGATCTATTTATAGTATAGTTGTAGAACTTGGTCTGACCTGGTGAGTTGATTTGAAAAACATGAAACCTGGAGCCCCACTCAAGCCGGGTTTCTAGTTGAATTGTTGACCTGTCCAAACCAAGCCAGATTACCGCTGTTCTAATAAAAATAGTTTAACAAGTGACCTAACAACACAAACCCTTTTCCAGGTCAGTTCTTGAATAGGATAGAACAAATAATGACGGGGTACAATGTAGCATGTTAGCACACTGGCCATGTCTATAGCATTGAATTGTTGGATGGCTTCTCAGAGGTGGTAGCAGCAATTCATTATTGCAATTCTACAACTGCACAAATTGCAAGTTGCCAGACAGCAACTCAGCCTAGCTCTAGTGTCCCAGTGAAAGAGAGATTATAAGAAGAGAAGGGGAAAAAAAAAACAAGTGATATTTTTTGTCTGGTGTATCTTTTCATGAAGGAAATCATATATTAATGGGAAAGAAAGGGTTACATTATGGATGGAATTTTTGCTTAATAGTAGTAGTATTCATATCTACAAAGCTAGGAAAAGACAAAATGCTTTTGAATTCAGTCCTAGTCCAGTTGCCCTAGCCACCACAACAACAACAACAACAAAGAAGAGAGGGAGAGTAACATCAGAATTCAAGATTTTGTATTTTGTTCTCTGTATCATGATTAAATTCCTTTTCGATTGGATTTTAGAATTTAAAACAATGAAAGATAAATCATTTTCAATTCTAAACCATCCTTTCCCCCAATCTCCACCTAATGGAAATCCAGATTTGACATCCCCAAGTGTCAAGATCAAAACATTCAAGATTAAGTTGCAAACCCTAATCAACTCAACTTCATCGCAAGTTTTTTCCTTCTTTGTCGTCAAAGAACAGTTTGTTCAACTAAACCTAGGGATCGAATCATTTTCACAAAACTCTTAATATATACAAACATACAAAGTCTTACAAGTTTTGTGAAATTGTAATCTTCAACATCATAGTTCCTGCCTTTTCCAGTACAGGTGAGTAGCAAAACCTAACATGACGGCAAGCTAGAGACGATATTGGGTTGAATGTGCACATACTTCAGAGATAGGAAGGCATGGAGCTCCCTTTTCAAAACCAACTTCACCTAACTCCATTTCTTTCTCATTATTTTCTCAACTGTGAATGAAAAAGATTGGACATACCATTTCCCATATTCTTATCAAAATCATGCACAAAACATTGATGACACTGGGCACAGTAGGTTACAGGTTACTGTCAAGAATTCAATTCTGGCCCCATGAAGCTAGCCTGTCATAGAAATGGTAATTTTGGGTATGGACAATCTACAAGGTGACAGCACAAAATCGAATCCCTCCTCTGCTTCCAGCTCTTGCATCATAATTGCTGGCTTCCATGTAATCTGGAGGTCCCCTTCTTGGCAAGAAATTCTAATCATGTGTCTCAACTAATTATATTGCTTATGGACTAACCTTTTTTCATATTTTGTAAGGAAATAGATACATAAAACTGAGGTTAAAATAATTTCCACTGTCTAGGAAACAGTTAAAATTTGATTTTTTTAATTTATTTTTAAAACCATGTTGTTTTAGATTTAGTTTTATTATATTAAATTGATGTAATTGTATCTTAATTGCTAAAAATAAAAAACAAAAAACTCATGAAATAATAACCATGTTGAATTTCATACACTTGATTACACCACAAGCCTTAGCCTTAGTTAGACATTATACATTAATCTAATATTATAAATTTTATCCTACATACTAAAACTGTTTTTTTTTTTATTCAATGAGCAACGTTGCTCTTAATTAGTATCCTAGACTACAAAAGAAAAGGGCAAATACAAAAAGGATAAAATGTTTACAAAACGATTTTAAAATAAATTTTTATCATTTCAAAATAAAAAAACAATAAAATATATCTTTTTTTTTATCTTAACTATCTTTTTTTATCCGAAATATTAACCAAATATTACTGGAATGAAAATGATTTAAATATTACGATTTCATACACAATTACTATTTTTCTTATGGCCTCTATTAATGAAATTATAATATAATATATATATATGTATGTATGTATAAAATCACAAAAAAGCATGCAAGGTGTTGGGGTAGAATATTCCAGGTATCCATTTCGCGCGTGTTTTTGGCTGAGAAGAAACGACACTGCAAACACCTGGTAAAGGTCGGAAATCCTGCAACTGACCACACTCATCCCTTCAGTTGTCAAAATATTATGAGAGACCGATTTCTATATGATTTTTTTATGATTGATTTTCATTAAATAAAGTTCATAAATAAAAAAAATTATATTTATTATATTAAATAATAAATTACGTATATATCAAATCAAATGATACCATCTCCATTTCCGTATTCGAATAGCAACTCATGAGAATGTAATTATAATTATTTTTTGAAATATTTTTTATTTTAAAATATATTAAAATAATATTTTTTATTTTTAAAAATAATTTTTGATATTAATATATTAAAATAATTTGAAAACATTAATTTAAAATAAATAAATAAATTTAAGTTTTCATAGGAATATTTTTACATTTTTTTAAAATACAAAAATAAACAGTAACTAAATTAGATTTTTTTTACCCATCCCTTTTCAAGTAAATGAAAGCAAACTTCTATCAAAACACATATAATTAATTTTAAAATATCAAAACTATTAAAAATATATTAAAATTATTAAAAAAATACTAAAAATTAATTTCAATGACTCGACAAAAAAAACAATGACTAGTTTAGTGTCACATCAACTGAGCAATGACTAGAAAAAAACAAAAGAAGATGTACCTCTCATGTTCTTGACTTGCAAAAACTCTAATTAATTTCACCGAATTACACGCCAAAGACTTACATGGTTGGCCACAAAATGATATGCAACTTGCAGCAATGCCTGCCTTTCAAGGATAGAATTAAAGTGCGATTGAAAGCGTTGTGATTTTTGTTTTTATATGTTTTAGAAGTATTTTTTTTTTTGAAAAAAATATTAAATTGTTTTTTATACATCGTATATATCATACATGGACGCTATTTTTATCAAATCCCACATAAAATATCAATTATATTCCCCCCGTACAATTTAAATGACTCGACCAAATTTTATTTTATAAGTAGTTTTATTCTTGAAAACTAATTTTTAAGTGTTTTTAATATGAAAAACATTAAAATAATGATTGTTTTATGTGATTTTAAATAATTTTGATACTAGAAAGTTAAAATTATAGAAAAAAATTAAGAACTAATATAAATAAAAAAACACTTTGAAAAATCAATGTCAATCATATTACTGAACACATGTAACAAATTATTACGATCTTAAAATACACAGAATGCCTACATTGAAGCAGTAAATCTAATGAGAAAACCAAGAAAAAGAAACGAAGAGTTTTTCCCATCTCCCGAGTCCAAGAAATAGACAACAATTCCAGTCCCAAGCAGTCCCTTCATGTGCCTAAACCGACCATGCTCTTCGCCGGTGCTCTATTAAGATTTCCTAGTTCATGTGCGAATTTTATAACTACGCACACAATTGCTCTTAGCAATAAATTATGTAATAAATATGAATCTTTTGTTTGAGTAATAAAATATGAATGAAGAAAGGATAAAAACTATAGTAAAAAAGGTACAAAAAAAGTTGGTAGTGAGTAGGTTCAATCTTTTCTCTTTCTTTTTCTCAGTAGATTCAGTCTTTGATAGATATCACCCCACATGCTCAATATATCTACATCAGTTCGCTCCCTCTTCAACCCATCTTAGCTCCATTATTGTTCTCTTAAGAAGGGTTCTTGGCTTCAACAGTAGCTAGTGGCTGACCACCAAGGTACTGCATTTTTCTACTTTCTTGTTTTCTTGATAATGCAATGTGGACACTCAAAGGGTAGTGTAATTTGAAGTTGGTTGGAGTGGTTGTTGAGACTCTAAGCTGATAGATATCTTTGTTCACTCTTTTAAGTAATGGGAATGGTGGGTGCATATGATGCTTACATGTGTTTTTTGTAGCTATGGGAAAAGTTGGTGTTTTGTAGTGCTTGTTTCCTTAAGGTTGCTTGTTGTATATGGTTACTTAGGTTGCCCAACTATTGAAGCAGATCTGTTGTGTTCATGTTACCAACTCCACTTTCTTTATTACTGAGAGTCTAACAAGGCACGGTGATTAATGTGTGATTTATACTGTTTGATTGTTGTGAAAATGTGAAAGGAACTTTCGTTTTGGGCCTTTTGAAACTTGAAGGATGCATCAATGGATCTTAATCGAGTAAAATATTTACTTATTTTTATTTTCATTTCCCATGTTATGGTACCCCATGTGGTATTGCAATGCCATTTTCTTTGATTTTCTTTCATTTTCTCAGCAGTTGAAGTTGTTCCGTGAGTGTAGATATTGACCCGGTGGTTTTCTTGCTGCTTTTGCAGATATTCGTGGTTTCTGGTCTACAGCTTCCAATTGAAGCGCCTAGTGTTGCTCTGTAACTGTGTCATGAATGAGGAATTAGAAGGTTCTTCATTCTTTTGTTTCCCTGCCTTCATCTTTACCCTTTTAGAGGAAGAATTCAATGAAGTCCAATACTGAGAGAAGTGGTGATCTCGTAACTGTGGTCAAAATAACCCTTAGATATCTTGTATTCCACCATCAACTTTGGTGACTCCAATTTGTCCAAATAGCCATGAATCACTAGAACAAAGTTGGTTTCTTACCATTTGAATCCTTTTCATTTCCTGAATTTCCATTCACTTCTGTTGAATCTTTATCCTGTTTCAATATCCTTAGTTTGAAAGCTTCCTTGTCTTCCTGTGTGATTGTTGAGCGCTCCTTGCATAACTCTGGTTTGTCAGTGTAAACTAAAAAAATGCAGAAGCCACCACAGTCAGTCGACTTCGCTCTAAAGGAGACCTCACCAAACATTGGTGCGGGATCTGTCACAGGAGATAAGCTTTCCTGCACCTATGACCTTGTTGAGCAAATGCAATATCTGTATGTTCGTGTGGTGAAAGCTAAAGATTTGCCTTCCAAAGATATTACTGGTAGTTGTGATCCCTATGTTGAAGTAAAGCTTGGAAATTACAAGGGTGTTACTAAACATTTCGAGAAGAAAAGCAACCCAGAATGGAATCAGATTTTTGCTTTCTCAAAAGATAGAATTCAAGCTTCAGTTTTGGAGGTGTTTGTGAAGGATAAGGATGTTGTCTTAGATGATTTGATTGGTAGGATGATGTTTGATCTCAGTGAAGTGCCAAAACGTGTTCCGCCGGATAGTCCTTTAGCACCACAGTGGTATAGACTGGAAGATAGGAAGGGAGATAAGATTAAGGCTGGGGAGCTGATGCTGGCTGTTTGGATGGGAACTCAAGCAGATGAGGCATTCCCCGACGCTTGGCATTCAGATGCAGCAAGCGTTGGTCCGGATGGTGTTAACAAAATCCGATCCAAGGTATATATTTCACCCAAGCTTTGGTATGTTAGGGTCAATCTGATTGAAGCTCAGGACTTGGTGCCTAGTGACAAAAGTCGGTTCCCAGAAGTATTTGTGAGGGGCACCCTTGGAAATCAAGTATTAAGAACTAGGACATCGCAAATTAAGACTGTCAATCCAATGTGGAATGAGGACTTGATATTTGTAGTTGCTGAACCTTTCGAGGAGCCTTTGATTTTGACTGCCGAAGACAGATTGGGGCCAAATAAAGATGAAGTTCTGGGGAAGTGCATGATCCCTTTGCAACTTGTGCAGAGGAGGCTAGACCACAAGCCAGTTAACACCAGGTGGTTTAATCTTGAGAAACATGTGGTTGTAGATGGAGAACAAAAGAAAGAAACCAAGTTTTCCAGCAGGATTCACTTGAGGATCTGTTTAGATGGAGGGTATCATGTTTTGGATGAATCAACTCACTACAGCAGTGACCTTAGGCCAACAGCAAAGCAGTTATGGAAGTCTAGCATTGGGATTTTGGAACTTGGGGTTCTAAGTGCTGTGGGACTGATTCCAATGAAGAAAAAGGATGACCGAGGTACGACAGATGCCTACTGTGTAGCTAAATATGGGCAGAAATGGATCCGGACAAGGACAATTGTCGACAGCTTCACTCCAAGGTGGAATGAGCAGTACACATGGGAGGTTTTCGACCCGTGTACTGTCATTACAATTGGGGTTTTTGATAATGGTCACATACATGGTGGTGGAGGGGGGAAAGACTCCAGAATTGGGAAAGTCAGAATTCGTCTATCCACTCTGGAAACTGATAGAGTTTATACACACTCCTATCCTCTTCTGGCCATACAGCCTTCAGGGGTGAGGAAAACAGGTGAAGTTCAGTTAGCTGTGAGGTTCACATGCTCATCTCTGGTTAATATGTTGCACATGTATTCGCATCCATTGTTACCAAAAATGCACTACGTCCATCCATTGTCAGTAATGCAGCTTGATAGCTTGAGGCACCAAGCTATGCAGATTGTCTCCATGAGGCTGAGCAGGTCCGAGCCACCTTTGAGGAAAGAGGTTGTGGAATATATGCTAGATGTAGATTCACATATGTGGAGCATGAGGAGGAGCAAGGCCAACTTTTTCAGAATTATGGGTGTTCTAAGTGGCTTGATTGCAGTTGGGAAATGGTTTGATCAAATCTGCAACTGGAAGAACCCTATTACCACCATTTTAATTCACATCCTCTTCATAATCTTGATCCTTTATCCAGAGCTAATACTTCCCACAATTTTCCTCTACCTTTTCCTGATCGGACTCTGGAACTATCGGCGGAGACCAAGACACCCTCCTCACATGGACACCCGGCTCTCTCATGCTGATGCTGCTCATCCTGATGAACTTGATGAAGAATTCGATTCATTCCCTACCTCCAGACCATCAGATATCGTCAGAATGAGATACGATCGTCTAAGAAGTATCGCAGGGAGGGTTCAGACGGTGGTCGGTGACCTTGCAACTCAAGGGGAAAGATTTCAGTCTCTGATAAGTTGGAGAGATCCGAGGGCTACCACTTTGTTTGTGACATTCTGTTTAATTGCTGCTATAGTTCTCTATGTCACTCCTTTCCAGGTTTTAGCCCTTCTCATTGGCCTTTATGTGTTGAGACATCCGAGGTTCCGCCACAAGCTCCCTTCCGTCCCCCTCAACTTCTTTAGGAGGTTGCCTGCAAGGTCCGACAGCATGCTATAACCTCAGTTCTGCCCCCAGCTTAGCTCCTACAAGCCATATATTCTTATGATATATCTTGTCTTCCTGTTATTTTTTGCCTCATGTAACTGGACCCTCTTGTGCGCAACTGTAAAATGTAAAGCCCAACATGGCAACAACTTTCAAGTATTTTTTATGAGTTAGCTATAACTTAGTCCCCATAATTTGGCAAAAATAATTAATTAGTCCTCTTGGTTTTATGAACTATATATAATTAATCTCGATGTTCTTAAATTCATTTATAACTTGATCCTTATATTCCATTTCATGTTCTTTTTCAATTTTTTGTTTTTTTTTGTTATAAGAAATAGAAAAGGAAGGAAAAAGTAGATAGGATGAAAATATTCAAGAGAAAAAAACTACCTATTGAAACAAAAATATATCTCTCTTCGCATGGAATCATTGATAGTTATATAAATATCAAGAAATAATAAATAATTATATAATTATCAAAACAAACAAATATCATATCAAATAAAATTTAATTTAATAGAATATGAATGAAAATTTCAAAAATAGATGAGTACTCATATAATAAAGTAACATATATGAATATTTAAGAATTAATCAATTGTACTATTATATAATTAATATACATATTTTATTTATATTACATGAAAATTAAAGATTATCCTACTAATTCAAAAAACAAAAATAAAAGACAAATAGATGCACAACTGGAAACTATTAAAGATCATTAAAAGAAGCATCAATAAAACCTATAATAGATATTAAAAAATGACTCAAAGAAAAAATAACATAAAATATTAAAATGCTAAGCTTAGAGAAAAAAATGTAATAATAAAGTTGAAATGATTCACCTAATTTATCTTGAACATAACACGAATTGATCAAATATAACAGATTCAATTAACATTTACTATAAGGTTAACAGATCGATCGATTTAGATCAATTGGTTGATCGGGATATCTAGAAGCTTGACTTGTTAGTTTTCAAATCTATAGATTTTAAAAGCAATTGACTTGCTCTTCTAAAACCCACATTCCTGTTTTCTAATTAATTAGTATAAACTCAAATAGTATCTTGATGCATCAATTAAATCAAAATAAAAAAAATCTAAACTTTTTTTTAATTCTTAACTATCAATTCTCTAATCGAAAACAATAAAAAGAAAGAAAGATATTTACTTGTTTCTTCAACTCTTTTTGAAACTAAAAACTTAAATTTAGAATTGAAATCTTTTGTTTAAAAGAGAGAAAAGTCATTAAAGGAGGGAGGCAAAGAAAAAAAATAGAAAAATTAATCATTTGATCATATTTTTGTTGGGTTTTAACTGAACTTTGAGCTTAGGTTTAAAGGCCGAAGAATATCAATTATATCAATTAATTACATGTATATGTTTACCAAAAGACATTTAAAACAAATACAAGATAAATGAAAGTTAAATATGAAGTTGTTTATTAACTAAATGAAAACTAAAAAACCTAACAGAAAGATTCTAAGATAAAAATGTTGATTACATAAATTGGGAAGGTAAAAATTACACAATAAATGCTACTTCATTTCTATAAAGGAAGCTTGTAATTTTATATCTTTTTTAATAAATTGTTCAAGTGAATTAATGTCTTGAGATGGAGATAATGACATAATATAAATTTATCTTTATAATAATTTTTCATTAAATTTATATATTTTAAAATAAAAAAATAAAGAAAAACGTGTATCTTTTATTCTTGTCTTTTTTGTCATGGAGCAACTCAACTATATGAAAATCAAGTGAATTTTGATTAGGGCATTAGAATCATTCCTCAGTTCATTTATTAATGGGCTTTGGACCCAAGGGGTGAAGAGAGATTTTCAGGCTTTAAGCCTGTTCAAATTTAATCAAATCAATTTTTACCTAAATTAACAAGTTCTATGGCATTGGCACCAAGCTCTCCTTTTCTCCCTAGCGGACCTCAAGCCCAAAATTATATAGAATACTATAGCAAAGTGACCCCAGAGAAGGAACACAGAAGGAAAGAGAAATGAAAATCAAAGGCCCAAGTGAGAAAGCACATACAAAATAACATTATCTCCGTCCATACCTCTTCCCAAAAAATCCAAAAAAAAAACCTCTCACAATACCATGTCCAGCAATGGCGGGACTGCTGGTGTCCCAATCCAACCAAAACGCGGAGTCTCAAATTCTATCTCCACATGAAGATCAGCGCCCGGGGAAGATAAGGATTAGCCTTGCTCGAGAAAAGCCTATAAAAGGCAGAGGAGAACAGACGAAAGCGGAGGAGGATCCGGAGGAGGGAAAAAAAAACAAGAAAACACAGGAAAAAACAGAGAGAAAATAAAAAGAAAATAGAGCAGAAGGGAGGAGAGGATTGGCTCTTGAGAAAGCAGAAACATAAAGAAAAGAAGAAAAGACGTGGAGCAGAAGGGGAGTCCAAGGAGTGCTTCATCCAGCACCTGCATCTTGCCGCCAAAGGTCGCTGCAAAATACAGGGAAGTCACTTTCAATTCTCCCCCTCCCTGCATTTTAATTACTCTCCTCTTGTAGCAAGCGTGCGAGAACAATTCACGCACGCTTGCAAGTCAAAAAATTAAAAAGGAAAAGAAAAGGGTGCCGGGTTACTGGTCCCGGCCAGCTGGCTGAGTTAGACCCAGTCCAATATAGAAAAAGAAGAAATGGGCCGGATCAGTACCTCCAGCCTAGCTGATCCAAACTGTGCTAACTAAGGATATGTTTGGCAAAATCCATATTCTTGTACTTTTATATCTTTTTATTTTGATGTTTGATCAAATAAGTCCTGTTTTAATATTAGAAAATTATAAAAATATTTGAAGTTGTTTATTGATTTATTTCTGAACCCATCATAATTTGTTGTATTTTTTTTTATGTTTAATGTATAGATTGTTACTACTATTAAATGAAAATCTATTATGAAGTGCTTTTTTTATTAGTCTAAAAAGAAAAAATAATAAAGAAAAGCATAGAAAAATTATTTTTTTTATAAAAAAATCAAAATTTCACAAGTTTATTTACTTACACCAGAGTTAAAAATATCGTATTTTTTAAGTTTGTGCAATATTGATCAACTTTAGAATTAAAAATATTTGTAGGTAATGCTCACTAACATTAGTGTTAGGAACATAATACATAGAAAGAATAAAAAAAAAATAAGAATAAATTCTTAGCAATTTTAACTAAAATTAGCAATATAATATATCTCAAGTAAAATGTTTAAGAGGTGATAATATTTATTTACATGTAATTAGTTTTATACTATAAAATTTTTGTTGATTAGTTAAAATTTCTAATAATTATAATAATAGATGATAAATTTTTAAACAAGTTATTTTACCCCACATAACAAGATGTTAGAAATATATAATTTTCTAAGGTTAATTTTTAATCAGTCACTGTGATATCCGAATGTTACAGCTATATAAAAAAAAATTCACAAGTTAACACAGCAATTCTATACAATGTGTTTAGTATTGTGATAGCTGTTATAGTTGTGATTTAAAATAAGTTGTTTAATAAAAAATACTTTTAATTAAGATTGATTTGAAAAAATATATATTTAGCTAAAACTGTGGTTAAAATTGAAGTTGAACAAAAATTAGTTTAATGTTTTTGGTTAAAAGAATATTTTTCAAATTGAGGTTATAAAATAATTAATTAATTGATATATATATATTGATGATTTTTAATTTAAATATTATAGATTTAATTACTGTTATTACATCATAAAATAAATAATATTGATATCAAATATTTTTTTATAATTTCATTAAATTATGTGCAATTTCATCATATACAAAATCTATGTAATAAGGACTATATTTTCTAAGGTTTTTTAAATACGCAACAACAAAAACTGAATTTTTTTGTTACATTATCAAACGATTTCCTTCTAATTTTTTGAATAAAACACAATTATAAATAAAAATAAAAATAATTTTTTTAATTGGATTGGACCCCAAAAAAACATAATTGGGCTTATAATTAAATTTTGTAAATATTATATTATCAAGTGATTTTCTTCTAATTTATATAATGTTATTAAATAATAATTTTGTAAATATTAAATACTAGTTTTTAAAATAAAATATAATTTAAAAAATAATAATTTTTTTTAATACAAGTAATTATTCAAATTCATGTAAACAGTACTAAAAATAAATTATATTTATATGGGCACTGTTCACTCCAAGTAAACATGCCTCACGTCCAGGTGAATTATATTCATCTGGATACTGTTTATTTGTTTATTTATAGTGAATAGTGTCCAGGTGAACTATATTCAGCTGCTTCTCACAAAACGATTCGAGTAAATATATACATGCGTCTCACATAAAAAGCAATTAAATTTTTATATCTTACATTAAAAGCAATTAAATTTTTATGTTATCAAACTTTATATTTATATAGCTAGTTTTAAAAACAGTAGCTACCATGTAAACAAACACCTAGAAACTTTAATTAACCTCAGAATTATTTAGATAAATAAACAACTTGCCTTCTCTTTGATGATAAAAGTGCACAGCCAAGGAAGAAAACACCATGCAATTAGTTTAATAAGCAAGCATGAGGCCACAAAAAGGAACGAAGTCTGTGAATAGTTTTCTTAGCCATGCGCCTCAAACAAGTGTGCTGGGCTTTTCAAGTCATCCATGACATGGCTTCCTGCAGCTTTGCTCGATGTTCTTGGATGCGACAAATATCACCAAAAAGGAACGAAGTTAGTTTCTTCATGAAAAATTTAGTCGTCAGTCTGACCCTAAAACACATCATCAGGCATGTCGACTAAGCAATTGCTACGCCTCTAAGAAATGCTAAATCTATTAGAAACTTCTTTCGTGTTGAAATAATTTAAACAAATGGTGCTTTATTATATAAAAAACATTATCATCATCATTATTAAATTACTAGAAAATCCTTCTCCTGATCATAAACTCATAAATAGTTTAGTTATATAATATTTTCTTTTGTTTCTATCATCACATTATTAGTTATTTTTTTAGGTTTTGATTATTCAATGAATATATAATATAAGTGTTGTATCATCTTATGACGACCCTTTTCAACCAGATCTAAAGATTTTAGACAAAAAAAAAATTATGTAAGGAAAATATATTTTTTGAGAGAGAGTGTGACTTAAAGAGAAAAGTATGGAAAAAGATATTTTTATTTTTATTTTTTTTCTTTTTTGTCCCTTTTTTTTTGGCAGAACACACACTTAATTTATATTGTAATTTTTTAAGCTAACCTATACAACTTATTTGATTTTTGTTGTCTTGTAGGAATAACTTAGAGCCAAAGCAAAAAAAATATGGATCCTTAGATTAAGAATATTGATTATGATCCATTAATTTGATTAAAAATTAGGTTGTTTGGTGAGAGGGTTTTCGATTCTAAAATTGATCCTCTCTCTCTTATATAATTACAATTAGATTACTAAAATAATGAATGCATTTTTTTCTTTTCTTTTATGTTTTGATTTTTTATATTTTTTTTTAAAAAAAACAACATCAATGTCGACTCAACAAACATGCTAAAAACTAAAAGCATCGAAATTGAATTTTTTAATTTTAAATTCTATAGAAAATATGTTAAAAATGATGCAAATATTTCAAGAAGATATGTTTTGAGTTTGTTTTTCTTATTTTTTGGTTTTTTTAAAAAAAATTAAAAAATTAAATAACAACAAGATGCAAATTTGACCCATGCATCCTGTGTAGATAGTCTAGTAAATACTTTTATAAATTAGTGAGGCAAGTTTACACTTAAAAGGAGGTATGGTCTCGCCATATTATGTTAATATTTTAAAATAAAAATAACAACAAAGTTGACTGTTGGATTAAACTTAAATTGTTTCAAGTGATTTTAAATGCAATTTTCTTATGAAAAACTACTTTATAACTTATAAGATCATTGAATCTCTCATAATTAGGCTTAAAAATTAATATTTGGGTTAATTTTAATATTTTCCTATGATTTTCATAGTTATTTTTTTTTTGTTTTCATTTTCTTAATGCTTTCAGACTTTTGGTTGTTTCCTAGAATATGTAGATTTTTATAGCTTATTTAAAAGTCTTGTAAACCTCTTGAGAAGACAACATGATATACCTAATTTGTAGAGAAAAAAATTAAAAATTAAAAAGTCACATCTTCAACCCTTTTTGCTCATATAATTATATGTAAATAGAAGAGACATATACAAGATGTAAACATGTTTAGTTCAAAAGGTAAATAGAGAGATATAAAATAAATTTATCTTTAAAATATTTTTGGAATGAATTTCTGTAATTTCAAAATAGAAAGTATAAAGAGACATATCTTTTTTGTCTCTGCTTTCTCTATCTCTTCTACCTCGTTACTGATCAGACCATTGAATCTCTTGGAATTAGATCAAGAAGTTTATATTGGATCAATTTTGTTATTTTCCTATGATTTTTGAATTTATTATTGTTCTTTCAGATTTTGTTTTAATTGCCTTATTGCTTTCATACTGTAGGTTGTTCTCTAGTAGAGAAAGACATATCTCCTTTAACTCCGCTTCCTCTGCCTCTTCTATTCCAAAATAGTAACGTGTTATCCTAAATATTAATTCAAGAGATAAACTGGTTAAGCTAATGATACCATTTCCATATGCTATAATATCAAATCCCAATCATCCAAACCACCAAATATATAGCTATGATATCATGATTTAATCGATAGTATTTGGATAAATTACTCGTTGATAGGCAGGAATTTAACTAACTAATGCTACTCTTCTAGCTCATCTATAAAAGCTATATAAATCCTGCTTGTGTGAATGATTTCAACATAGAACTGTTTTTTGTTTGAAGAAAGTGTCATGAAAGGTCTCCTTCATCGTATTTGGAAAATGATTTTGCTTGATCCAGACATAATGGTCTGCCTCATTAATGGAAGGAATGCAATATTTCCATCTCAAAATCCATTTTTCAATTGCTGTGTGCAGATGTATACTGTGGATGATGTTTATTCATTATCAATGTTTGCTCTTGTCATAATTATAAATAATTTGCACTCAAAAAAAAAAAAAAGACTCTCACACCACCATGTTTGTAAAGAAGACACATGCAGAACTACGGGAAGGCAACCAGGGGCTTGGTCCTGCAAAACATTTTAAATTTTATTATTATTTAGTATTTAAGTATGGAATAGTATAATATTTTTATTTTAAATAAATATACTTTTTTAATTATCTTTGTTATATTAATTTTGGCCTTCTCTATCAAATACTATCAGCTCCACTCCTATATGAGATGTGTAACTTAATTGGTAAGACTTTAGATTAATTTGCTTTATGAAAATTACCAGTTTGAGTTTTAAAAATCTTAAGGTCACTGGAGATTTATATAATCGTTAATTTCAGGGTCCGTAAGATTAGTCGAAATGCGTGCAAATTGACCTGAGCACTTATATTAATAATGAAAAAAAGAAACCTAAATTAATAAATTAGTTAAATTCTAGATCTATGATGTCCTTTTGATATAAATTAATATAAATTTTATTTTTTTATATCAACATAAAAAACCTCATGCACGACCATGTTAATTTACAAGTTGACTTGATTATTATAAAAAATAAAATTCGCAAGTTAACTCAGCAATTAAGCACTTACAACCTTTAATTAACCCATAGTATGATCTCAGAATTATTTAGCTAAATAAATTCTTTGATTTAATTAGAACTTGTTTGTTTTTACATTTTAAAAATATTTTTTAAAATTTAATTTAATTATATTTTTTGTTTTAAATTAATTTTTTTTAATGTTTTTAAATTATTTTGATATGCTAATATCAAAAATAATTTTTAAAAAATAAAAAAATATTATTTTAATATATTTATAAATAAAAAATACTTTAAAAAGTAATTACAACCACACTTCCAAATAAAAAGTGCAAGAAGAAAACACCATGCAATTAGTTTAATAAGCAAGCATGAGGCCACGAGGTGATCCAGCTTTGACAATCATACATCAATTTAAAAGCTACTGTTATAGCCTCTGGTGGCTGTGAATAGATTTCTTGTGCCTCAAACAAGTGTGCTGGGCTTTTCAAGTCATCCATGACATAGCTTCCTACAACTTTGCTTGATGTTTTTGGATGCTACAAATATCACCAAAAAGGAATCGAAGTTAGTTTCTTCATGAAAAATTTAGTCGTCAGTCTGATCCTAAAACGCATCAGCACCCGTTATGGTTAGCAAGAATTTTGCAGCCTTACAAGAACATATGCATCGTTTACATCACACACAAAAAGGGGGGGGTTTGTGTCTCTTTTCAGGCCTCTCGGCTAAGCAATTGCTACGCCTCTAAGAAATGCTAAATATCTATTAGAAACTTCTTTCATGTTGAAATAATTTAAACAAAGAGATTCTATGTTATATAAAAAGCATCATCATCATCATCATTAGTAAATGGCTGGAAGGTCCCTATGTGATCATGAACTCATAGATAGTTTAATGAATCATTTTCTTCTCAAAAAGAAAAAACGATCTATATATTTTTCGTTAGTTTTATAGTTTTATATATTCGATTAAAAAGTTTTATTGTTTGATAGCATATTGAAAGCATTGCTTTTAACGGAATCAAAAGTAAAACAGATTCATCGACCTGAGATTGATATGAGAGGTTGACAACTGGACTTTTTCCGCATGCTATTAGAAAGAAAAAAAATAAATTAAAAGTCGTAAGCTTTTATTGCTCATCAATATGGATTGAACAGTGAAATAATTATCTTCTTTTGTTTCTGTCATCACATGTGATTTCATACTTTTAGATTTGATAAGATTGTTTAAAACCTCGAAAAGATCATAGTTTTTAATTTTTAGGTTGTTATGAGCTGAAAGCTGGGCTTGGGAATTGGAATACCTGTAAAATAAATTTCTTTTGTGGGTTTAGGGGACTTTTTAACATTGATGGTGGAGGAAAAAAGTCTTAAAGAGGCTATTGTGAATGTTTGTGGAGCAAAACGTAGAGCGGAAGAAGATGAAGTTTTCTCATCAAAGAGTACATTGCTTACCTTAGGGTTAAAGCTGTTTATATAGCCTTGACCAATGAAGGTGTATTTATACAAGAGTAGGAATATCAACGTACTTGCATTATCAGAATTTTGCATTTTATCGATATATAGAATTTACCATTTCTGTTGGTATTTAAACACTGATTCCGTCTGGAATACAATGAAGGATGACTTGTTGATAGGCAGGAATTTAACTCACTAATGCTACTCTTTTAGCTCTTCTATCATAAAAGCTAGCTATATAAATCCTGCTTGGGTGAATGATTTCAAAATATTACTGTGTAGTTTGAAGAAAGTGACATGAAAGGTCTCCTTCGTTGTATTTGGGAAATGTTTTTTGCTTGATCCAGGCCTGATGGTCTACCTAATTAATGGAAGGAATATAATATTACATTTCCATCTCAAAATCCATTTCTCTATTGCTATGGGTAGATGTATATTGTGATGATGTTATTATCAATGTTATCAAAAATTTGGAGCTAGACTCGACAACGTTGTAGCATCATCAACTTTAATATATATTGGAGCTATGACATTTTCTATTATATGCAAGGGAAAACAAGGCCAGTAGACTTGTATATATAATCCATATGACAAAAGTTCCTAACGGTTTATAATGGTCACATTTCCCTCCTGCGCAGTTTCTCTCATAAATCCCCCAAAATAGGAAAACAATTAAGAAAATAAATATTGTGGTGAATAGGCTTCGAGAACTTTTTTGGTTGTGTTCTGCTGTTTAATCTTGACACTTGGCAGTGAACTCGACACCCTTTTGCCCATTTCAACTCTAAGGTGAGTCACTTAACTGTGCTTGAATTGAACATTTCACATTTGCGTTATTTTTTTCGTTTCTTTTAGTAGAGAAAACAAAAGGGTTTGAGAGTGAGAGAGAGTACGGTGTTTTCTTGTCTTTGTTTTGTGAGAATGCATGTATGGATGTGTTTCATGTTGAGGATGAACAAAATGTGAGAAGTACTTGTATTTACTTTTGGCATGTGATGTTTGTTAACAAGCTGTGGTGGCATTGGCATTACAGGGAGTGCATTAATTTCCTGCGGTGGTTTTGTCTCCAAGGTTTGTTTCTCTTGACCACTTCATTCTTGAAGCAATTATATTTGGTGTTCTATGTTTTCCTAGTCCATCTTCACTTCTTCCCTGCCAATCCTAGCTACTCATGTATTTGACTTGAAGTGGTTAGCTTGTTGGGTGGATTGGTTCATATTCCTGTATTAGTCCTTCCATGTCTTCCTAGGGTTCGAAACCTTGGCCTCCTGTAAGTCTTTAGGCCATTCTGTTTACCTTCAGTTTAGGGGCATGCTGATACATGCTTTTAGGGCAGCAATATTGCTGAACATTTGATTTTGAAAAAACACATCAATATATAGGCCATTCTGTCTTCAATGTCTATGGATTGAAACATGGAGACCGTGGATCATTTGTGAGAGGAAATGGTTGCTGTTGGCAGCCTGGTGTCCTCTTCAGCAATACTCCTTGTACTCTTCTTGAAGAATTTTTGTTTGTCTTGTTTGATTCAAAATATGATCGCAAAATGAAAACGAATGGTTTCAAGAGTGATTTAATTACTAATGAAAGAAAGACTTTTGGCTAGATGTGGATACAGAAGGAATTTATCTTCACCTCAGGTTTTGTTACATATGCATGTGGTACCAGGAATCAGCTAAATGATTAGAAGCTTTGTTTTGAACTTCAGAAGAAAATAATGACTAAATATGTATCTTTCTGTCTTAAAGGGGAAGAAGTTGAAAGGGTTTGAACTCTTAATTCTAAAAAAACATTCAAGAAGACATGGAAAAGATGCCCTAAATCCAGAATCCTGGATTATCCATAGATACCTTTGAGCAGTGGTTTCTAAAATTGTAGAGTTATAATTAGATAGAAGTTGGACTTACTTCATTGCCCTTTTCAGCAGGCATTGCAAGTACTGAAAAGATGGACCCGTTAGTATCAATTGAGGATCAATTTGTCAAGCTATATCCATGCCTGCCTGTGAACACAAGAATTGGAATAGTAGGAGGTGGTCCAAGTGGCATATCTGCTGCTTATGCATTGGCAAAGCTTGGTTATCAGAATGTCACAGTGCTAGAGAAGCATCACACTGTGGGTGGCATGTGTGAATCAGTAGACATTGAAGGTACATGATGAAGACATCAGAGAAAAAAAAGTGTGCTCTGTAAATTTAGCTTCACCAAGTATAATGATTACATCTCTTCTGCAATATACAGGAAGGATTTATGATCTTGGTGGTCAGGTTTTGGCTAAGAACAGTGCACCTGTCATTTTTGACTTGGCAAAAGAAGTTGGATCAGAATTAGAAGAAATGGATTCCCATAAGCTTGCTCATATTGACAGCTCTACAGGGAAGTATCAGGACATTAAAGTTGCAGATGATTATGTAGCTGTGATCTCACTGACCTTAGAACTGCAGGTTGGTTGCAATTTTGAGCGCAGCCATAGTTTTTTACTTATATTGCAGGAATGATATCAATTTAAATTTTCATTTCATTGTTTACAGGATAAGGCAAAGGATTCTGGTCGAATTGGAGTCCATGCTGTGAGTGAATTAGCTGCAGAGAGTCGCGGCTTCAAATCTGTTCCCAAATCTGTGGCTTATGGATATACTGCTTCTGGTTATGGATTTGTTCAAGACATGCCTTATGCATACATACACGAGTTCACACGGACTTCCATGGCTGGAAAGATTCGGCGTTTCAAAGGTGGATACACTAGTCTTTGGCAGAAGATCAGTTAATCACTTCCAATTAAGGTTAGCTGCAAAACTGATGTATAAGCTACTAATGGAGAGAAGATGATGTATATTGAAATCAATCTCAAAATCAATTATAATTTTAAAAAAATTTAATATATTATAATTTTAAAAAAAATTAATATATATGATTTAGGAACGAGGATCTGGTATTTACTATCCACATTTTCTAAATTATTGCTTTCTAGTTTAGTGTATGATACTTTTATATCTAGTATTTATTTCTTGTTTTAAGGGTCAGTAGGTTAGCTTCTCTTCTTTATTTATTATACAAAATACTACTGGTAATATTGAGAAAAAAGAAAGACTTTTCTCAAAATTCTTCATGGTAATGGAGCCTATTCCTGAATCCTAATATGCTTCTCTAAGGCATAACAGCAACAGAATAAAGCTCTCTCTTTTAGGTAATCTCACAGTTAGGAACAACCTCACCTGTTAGCCTTTCAAGAGGCATTGAAGGCACATCACATCAAATGACAGGATACAAACACAATGGATATAATTATTTTCAATGGTCATCATTAGTCATGATATTTATTAATGGAGAGGGCAAAGATGACTACCTTACAGAGAATATCATCATACCAGAAAAGAATGATCCATGATTCGAACATGGAAAACTGAAAATCATATGATAATGTCATGGTTGATCAATTCAATGACCAATGAAATTAGAGAAAATTTTCTCTTATATGGAACAACAAAGAAAATCTGGGAAGTAACAAGAGAAACCTACTCAAGTTCTGAAAACACATCAAAACTCTCTGAGATTGAGGCAGTGTTACATGATCTACACCAAAGAGATCTTTTTATTACTCAATACTTCAACACCTTTTGCTGTCATTGACAACATCTAAGATATGTTTGAAATTCACAGCTGAAATTGCTTTAAATTGCTTTAAAGACACAGTCCTATATAGAAGAATTATAGAGCACAAAAAAACTTTTAAATTTCTTTTTAGGCTCAACAAGAATCTTGATGAAGTCAGAGGAAGAATAATGGGAACCAAACCTCTTTCAAATCTCATATAAGCATTCTCTGAGGTTAGATGTGAAAAAAGTAGAAAGAAAATAATAACAGGACCTCACAACTTAGCTCTAATAATGGAAGGATCTACCCTTGCTGCTCGAGACTATTTAAACAGCAACTATGATAATAGATGGAGGAAAGGAAGACCCTGGTGTGATCACTGCAACAAACTAGGACATGTCAAGGAAAACTGGTGGAAGATTTATGGCAAAACTGCTAATTGGAAACCATCAAAATTAATAAATGACAGACAAACATGCCAACAATGTTACCTCAAATAACAACTAAGATATGAACATCATTCTACCAACAGAAACAAGTCCTTTCAACGAGGAATAATCTGAGATCTTACAAAAACTCTTCAGTCAGAATTCACTGTCTCAACCAAGTATGTCAGCCTCTAGTTCTGGATTTGGACTGTTAGCACAAAAAGCTAAATTTTCAATAGCTCTTACTGTTAGTAAGAAACACTCAAACCCTTGGATCATCGACTCTAGAGCATCAAACCATATGACAGGAGATGCCACTTTTCTTAATGAATACAATCAGTAAATTTGATGGGTCCTCCTCCCAAGTTAAAGGAATATGCATGAGTAGACTCTCAAGGGACATGATCCTAAACTCTATTCTCCATGTTCCTAACCTAGACTACAACCTATTCTTAATTAGCAAATTGACTTGTGACGTGAATTGTGTTGCTAAATACTTTTCTCATTTATGTATATTTCAGGATTTGGATACAAGGAAGAAGATCGATAGTGCTAAGATGTGTTTTGGGCTCTATCTCTTTAAAAGTGAGATTCATCTAAGAAAGCAAACTCAAAATAGAAGCTATGTATCATCCAAAGGTCAGTCAATTTTAAATTTTCATGTCAATAAAGATAGTAATGTTCTATAATGGCATTACTATCGTCTTTGTCATCCAAACTTCATGTAACTTGAAAGGTTGTTTCCATCCTTCTTTCCTAATAAAAGCTCACAATTCTTCAAATGTGAACTATATTAACTCTCATAATATGTACATAGTAGCTATCCCACCATTTCATATAAACCATCACATCCATTTGCAATGATTAATAGTGATGTATAAGGCCTCTCACAACTGCATAATATAACTAAAACTCGATGGTTTGTCTCCTTTGTTAATGATCAAACTAGATTGACTTGGTTATTCCTTATGAAAAAAAAATTTAAAGTCAGCCAAATTTTCCAAAACTTCCATTCCATGATACAAACTCAATTCTAAACTAAAATCCAAATTCTAAAAACTAATAATGCCAAAGAATATATCAATTCTAGCCTTAATACTTATTGTCTAAATCAAGGCATTATCCATATAAACTCCTGTGTTAACACTTCATAATAAAATGGAGTAGCTGAAAGGAAAAATAGACATCTATTTGAAGTTACTAGATCCCTTACACTCTTTACTCACGTGCCAAAACAATATGGGGAGAGGCTGTACTCATAGTAACCTATCTTATTAATAAAATACCTTCCAAAGTTCAAAACTTCAGAACTCCCAGCCAAGTCTTTCTAAAAGCCTTTCCACACACCAAACTACTCTTTTCCTTAGACCCTAAAGTATTTGGCTGCTCGGTGTTTATTTATATATACCATAAAGGAAAATTAGACCCTACCTCTCTCAAATGCATTTTTATAGGATACTCTCCACACCATCAAGGTTACAAATGTTATTCCCCTATTCACAAAAAGGTTTATACTTCTATAAATGTCACATTTTTTGAACATCAAGCATACTATCCCAAATCTGATCTTCGAGGGCAACCATGAGAAAATATTAAAAATGAAATGTACAATTTGATCATGTAATTAAATAAGGAGACAACCAACAAAGTCTTGTCCAAAGTCATTTCCCTGTGAGCTCTCCTGTTTTCAGTCCTTACACTACACCTCTAGCCTCAATCTAACCAGTCCCAGCACCACCAGCCTCAGTCCAATCTCCTGACTAGATTCATCCTACACCAAAACAGATGACAAATCATAAGCTTCTTACTTATTCTAGAAGAAAAAAACTTAGAAAAGAGATATAACACACAATACCTCTTGAACATGACTAAGATTCAAAACCAAGTCTATATTCTGCCCCAATATACTTAGGGATGCAGACTTTTGACTGTGAGAATACTGCCTCTATTATTGATGATTCAAATATTCCAATTTCTTTGAGAAAAGGTGAGATCATGCACAAGTCATCCCATCAGTAAATTTGTTTCACATGAGGGGTTATCACCAACCTATCATGCATTTGTTTCAGCCATTGACAATGTACAAATTCCTAAGTCTATTGAAGAAGCTTTCAAAGATTCAGGGTGGAGAAAGGCAATGAATGATGAAATCAATGCCTTAAACAAGAATGGAACTTGGGAAATTTCTAAACTTCCACTTGAAAAGAAACCAATTAGGTGTAAATAGTTATTTACCATCAAACATAAGGCTGATAGAAGTATTGAAAGGTTAAAAGCTCATCTTGTTGCAAAAGGACTTAGTCCTGTGAAATAGGTTATCAAGAAACATTTGCTCCAGTGGCCAAACCTAATACAATTAGAGTACTTCTGTCCCTTGTAACTAACCAAGACAGACCATTACATCAACTAGACATCAAAAATACTTTCCTTAATGGAGACTTGGAAGAAGAAGTGTACATAGAGATTCCTCAAGGACTAGAAACATCCTCCAACCCCAACAAAGTATGCAAACTAAAAAAATCACTATATGGACTCAAATAATCCCCTTGAGCATGGTTTGACAGATTTACAAAGATAGTAACACAGTATGGGTATTCCCAATGCCAAGCAAACCACACTTTGTTTGTAAAAACCTCTCCAAAAAAGAAAATAACGATCCTAATAGCATATATAGATGACATCATCTTAACTAAGGATTATGAGGAAGAACTGGTGAGATTGAATAAACTTTTAGCCAAGGAATATGAGATCAAAGACCTTGGATATCTCAAATACTTCTTTGGCATGGAAGTGGCACAATCAAGGAAAGGCATATATGTTTCTCAATGAAAATATGTCTTGGACCTACTAAAAGAAACAGGAATGCTTGGGTGCAAACCTATAAACACTCTAATGGATTCAACAAAGAAGATAGGAGCAGAAAATGATAGTATACTAGTGGATAGAGGAAGATATCAAAGAATTAAGGGTCAACTCATCTATCTCTCACATACTAGACCTGATACTGGTTTTTCTATCAGTTTTGTAAGCCAATTCATGAACAACCTGATAGAAGATCATACGACAATAATTAATAGAATCTTGAGGTACCTAAAAATAACTCCTAGTAGAGGCCTCCTATACAAGAAATGTGACAACAAAAATATTGAAATCTACATAGATGCAGACTGAGCAAGAGACATTATAAATAGGAGATCTACTTCTGGATATTGCTCCTATGTTTGGTGAAATTTAGTAACTTGGAGAAGCAAGAATCAACGTGTGGTATCTAGAAGCAGTGCAGAATCTGAGCTTAAAGCTCTAGCTCTAGGTACCTGTGAAGGAATGCGAATACAAAGATTACTTAAGGAACTTGGCATGAAATCATTGACACCTATCCAGATGTATTGTGATAATCAAGCAACCATAAGTATAGCAAAGAATCTAGTTCATCATGACAGGACAAAGCATATTAAAATAGATCTACACTTCATCACATAAAAGATTGGGAAGAATATTGTTCATCTCATCTACACTCCAACGAAATCTGAGATTGCAGACATCCTCACAAATGCTCTACTAAGGACTAATTTTGAAAAATTAAGTCACAAGCTAGGCATGTATAACATACACAACCCAACTTGAGGGGGAGTGTGGAAATCAGTCTCAAAATCAGTTAGAATCTTAGACAAATCTTAGTATATATGGTTTAGAAATGAGAATCTGGTATTAACTATCCAGATTCTCTAGATTATTGCTTTCTAGTTTAACGTAGGATACTTTTCTATCTAGTATTTATTTCATGTTTTGAGAGTCAGTAGGTTAGCTTCTCTTCTATATTTATTGTACAAAATACTGCTGGTAATATTAAGAAAAGAGAAAGACTTCTCTCAAAATTATTCAATGTGCAAGTCAGCATGTAAGGGCCTTGAGTGGAAAACACAAGGAGTGTGTTTGGAGGCAAATGCCTTTATCATTGAACTAAGCAATTATATTGTGTCAGATATTCAACGGCTGTTTATGTTTGGGGATATCTTGTGCAACTATAAATATCTTTGGATGTCCTTGGATTGACATGGGGAAAGGGTATTACTCAACTGGGAAAATCTAGTCAAGTTTCAAGCCATCAAGATTGAACAGATGAGTTCCTTGGTAGGAAATCACAAACAAGTAGCAGAATATCATTTGTATAGTTTAAGGATTATAGAGGATGATGATTACATTATAAACTCTACGACAGCCAAACTTCCTTTTAATAAACGTAGTGATGCTACCTTATAGTTCATGTTAGAGGCCTATTAGGATCGGTTTCAGGAGCCCAAAGGACTTCCACCTCCTAGGGTTCATGATCATACTGTTCCCTTTAAAGAGAGCAGTCAAGCAATGAATCTCAGACCTTATAGACACTTAGGACTACAAAATGATATGTTAGAAGAGATGGTAATGGAGATGCTGAAAACAAGAATTATAAGAGCAAGTACCTTTTGCTTCCCCAGTAGTACTTGTCAAGAAGAAGAATTCAACTTGGAGGCTATGTGTGGATTATAGAGCCCTGAACAAGCTCATTGTCAAGGACAAGTATCCTATTTCAATGGTAGATGAATTGTACGAAGAATTAGCAGAAGCAGTTGTCTAAGATCGATCTCAGGTCTGGTTACCACCAGATCAGAATGGCACCTAGAGAGGAATTCAAGACAGCTTTCAGGACTCACAGTGACCACTATGAGTTCCTAGTTATGCCCTTTAGGTTGACTAATACCCCATCCACTTTTTAGAGTTTGATGAATGAGGTTTTCGGGGAGTATCTAAGAAAGTTTATCTTAGTGTTTTTTTTTTTTTTATGATATGCTGGTATACAGCCATACTCTTACTAATCTTTATAAGCACCTAAGAATTGTATTTTAGTGATAGGGATCCAGTGTTTTTGAGCAAATTCTGGATGGAGATGTTCAGCATTTAACGGGTCAACCTACTCTATTCTACTGCATAACATCCACAAACTAATGGCAAACACAGATAGTCAACAAATGCATTGAAAAATATCTTAGATGTATGATATGAGAGTGTCCAAGTCAGTGGTGAGACGCCTATCTTTAGCAGAATGATGGTGCTATACCAACTTTCATTCTGCTACCAAATTGACACCCTATGAGGTACATTATGGTTTCCCTCCTCTTATACACATTCTCTATTTTTCTAAGGATTCCATAGTAGAATCAGTTGGTGAAGCACTAACCAGAAGGAAGGACATGATTAAAAGGGCCAATAGAAAGAAACGTGAAAGACATTTTTCAAGAGGTGATTATGTCTACTTGAAGCTACAGCCCTCCAGACAACAATCAACTATTCGCAGATCATCTCAAAAATTAGTTGCTAAGTTTTTTGGGCCATACCAGATTATATAAAAGATTGGAAACGTCGCCTACAAGCTGGAATTACCACCTTCAGCAGAGATCCACCCTGCCTTCCATATGTCTCAGCTTAAGAGGCACCCGGGAAACCACTCTGTGCAAACTACCCAACCTGTTTTGCATCGAACACCTGACCTGCAACCACAAGACATATTAGACATGCACATTGCAAGAAAGAAAAACAGCGCTACTGCTCAGTTTCTAGTGAAATGGAAAGGCTTACCACCAGTCGATGCCACTGGGAGTTCGCAGATGAGCTAGCATTAAGTTTTCCATGGCTGAACCTTGACGACAAGGAATCTTTCGTGGGGGGAGAATTGTCAAGAGTAACAGGAAAAGAAGAAGAAGAAGATGATGTTGGTAGCTTGAATTTAAAATAAAATGACCGTTGCCAGCCAGTCTTTTGCTTGTTAACTGCCCATGCGCTCCGTTTCACTAACTTGCCATGCATAGATCCACTTCCTGCCTTGTGCACTGTGTGGTTGTTGGTGTTGCGCACTGTTTTGCTTACTTGTCTCCAGAAACAAGAATAAGAAGACGAAGTCAGTTATTTTCCCTCTTTTCTTGGGGCAAAATGAACTGATATACATTGGGTTGTAACAGAATGAAAGAAAGCAAGGAAAATGGCACCAGGATGAGTGATTGATGGAGTTTGATTCGGGTGAATCTCTCACAGCATATTTTGAGTGAATTAAGCTGTTAGGTTCTTGAGTTGATTGTTGGTTAGTGTGAAGCCCTCGTTTGATCTAGAATCCTCGCTGGATTCATCGTTGATTGGTGGTCTTTTCATTTATTTTGCAACACCCCGCCACCCACGAGAGAACCCAGACCCAAACAACCATAGACCACCGTCGTGTCGCCTGAAGCTTTAACCTCTCTCTCAGATCAACTCCCATGGAGTCCAAGACAGAAAAATCCCCTAATCAATTTGATTCCTTCGCCATCGCATTTCCTTTCCTTACCAACAGGTTTATTAATTAAGCACGTGACGAGCACGCCAGTTCGAGTTCATCGGATTTAGCTGACTAGCGCGTGATCTGCACGAGAGCCACGTGGTCCTGTGGTGTTTTCCAGCGATTTTTGGTGTTTTTCCGCTCCGAATTTTTTATTTCGAATCCCGAATGGATGCTTCGTTACTTGTCTGTTTAAATTTCATGTACATAGATTTTTTTTTTTATTGTAAAAATCCATTTCTTTGTTGCTTTGGTAGTGGCGGTTAAACAAATAAACGAATAAGAAATTGTAATGATAAAAAATAAAATGAATAAGCGAAAATTATTTTATTGATGTGAATTTTAAAGCTGGGTCAATGCCATCTTATTATTAAAACCCATATAATGACAGCAGTTTTGAAAACTAACCAAAATAACGGGCTCAACCCTGATATAATTTTTTATCATCTCGGGGGTCAAATGCCAATTTTAAAAACAATTTACGGGGCATGTCTCCTTTTAAAGGAGCCAATTTTAAGATTTTAAAATCGGGTGACACTTATTTTTAGCCATTCCAATGGAAGTTTCTTTTTAGGATTTAAACAAATCTTTTATTTTTAAGAATTAACAAAGCCAACAACGTCAAAATTATCATAAAATAATTAAAAATAAAAAAGCTAAAAATAATTAGAATAATTGATGATAATAGAAGTAAATTTTTATTAAAAAAATATTATAAGAATAATGTCATTTTTCCTTTAAACATAACTAATTTTTTATCCAATCAGATATAGAATATGTTTTATTATGTAAAATCTATCCTAATTAGATTATATAAAAATATATAAAATATATTTTTATGAATCATTTGAATAAATATAGACTCAAGAGAAGATCTTATCATGTTATATACATGTAATTTTTTTATGGAAAGATACCTTGTTACTTATTAGACCATTGAGTTTTTTTTAAAAAAAATAGGTTAAAAAATTGATATTTAAGTCAATTTTATTACTTTTTTATGATTTTTTAATTTATTATTCTCCTTTCGGATCCCATTTTTATTTCCCTGATGCTTTTAGACTTTAAATCGTTTTTTAATAAAGAGAAACGTGTCTCATTTATCTCTGCTTTCAATGTTATCATAAATATTAACTTAAGATAAATTGATTAAGTTAATGATATAATTTCCATGTGTTAAAATATTAAATCAAAATTACTTAATGTATAGCTATGATACCTTCATGACTATAAGTCTGTTGTGTTTATTATATAATAATTACAACATATTATTGTTTGGTTATAAAATTAACTGTGAATTTTATACATGTGTTGCACCATTGTTTGCGTTGAAAACACTATTTTTATTGAAACTGAAATTACATGTTTCTCGTTGCATTCCTACCTCTCTGCTGCTTCTTGTGCATTGCTCAATTTAATTAGCATGAACATGGTAGCTATATGCTACATTGTTCATGTGCCATATGCTACATTGTTTATTGAATAATGTAACATATTTTATTGGTCTTAGGATGAAGTCAGTTTAAAGTTTAAAATATATTAAAACAAGTTTGATTTAGTAAAATATAAAATAAAAATTATTTTTTCATTATGTTTTACTTAAAAAATTAATGTTTAATATTATTTAATAATACTTTATTGTTCTGGTAGGACCGATCCGGTCCAAAGCTCAAAATACATTAAACCAAATTCAACTTTGTAAAACAAAAAATATTTTTTTATTATATTTTATTTGAAAAACTAGTGTTTAATATTATTTGATAACGCTATATAAATTAAATAGAGATCACTTGGTGATATAAAATTTGTAAAATTTGATCAAAATCTTAATTTTGTTTCTAATTATATTTTATCTGATGTTGTTGAGTGTTTAAAAAATTATAGTTTTTGTTGGATGTATTTCATATGTGATGGAATTATAAATAGTTTAATGACATAATAAAAAATATTTATATAAAGTATTATTTATTTCATGATATAAAAACCATAGTTAAATCCATAATATTTAAATTAAAAGCCATCAATATTAATATATTTTTTAAAATTATTTTATAATGTTAATTTTAAAAGCATTATTAACGAAATACATTAAACTACTTTTTATTTAATTTTAATTTTAATCACAGTTTGAATTAAATATTTTTTTTAAAATTAATTTTAACTAAAAATACTTTTTATAAAATATTTTTTTAAAATTATAATCATAAGAACTACTACAATATCTAACGCATTCTATATATATATATATATAGATATATATATCAAAATAGGGAGAGTTGATAGGCAGGAATTTCACTTACTAATGCTAGTCTACTAGCTCTTCTATAAAAGCTATATAAATCCTGCTTGTGTGAATAATTTTAAAATATTACGCTTTATTTTTGTTTAAGGAAAGTGACATGAAAGGTTATTTTTTATAGAAAAAATAATATAAATTAACTCATTAATTTACAAGTTAATTTGGTTATTGAAAAAAAATTACAAGTTAAATTTAGTACTCGAAACATTTAATTAATCGAGTTAGACCCTAATATATTTTTATTATTTAAACCTTGTTTTGAGTTGTTTATTGGTGTTATTATATACTTAGATAAAGTTTTTTGTATTGATTTTGATGAATAAAATATTTTTAAAATTTATTAAATATAACAAGTAAGGTTGTGATTTTTTTTTTGTTAACTTATGCATGTTCTTAGTTTTAAATCTTGTTAAAGTACTCTAAAATGTTAAAATATCAATTTTAAATTTCACATTTCTAATATATTTGATCTTGATAGTTTTGAGGTTTGAGATTTTTTTTTATGATTTTAATGTTTTATTAAAATAATTTATTTAAACATATTTTTTTAGAAGTGTGATTGTAGTTGTTTTTTAAAGTATTTTTCACTTAAAAATATATTAAAATAATATTTTTTTATTTTTTAAAAAATTATTTTTGATATCAGAGTATCAAAATAATCTAAAAATTAAAAATATTAATTTAAAATAAAAAATAAAAAAAGTATTTTTTAAATATAAAAATAAATAGGTACAAGCCACTATTATAGCCTTTCAGTGTCTGACTGTCTGAGTAGAATTCTTACCTGCGTGCCTCAAACCAGTGCGATGGGCTTTTTAAAAGCTACTGTTATAGCCTTTTCTTATTTATTTTTTTGGTGTTTTGATGCCAAGCACTTACTTATTAATATAAGTTGGAAAAGTGCAAAATGACTTTGAAACTATATAATGGCGTCATCGCATTCTAGTAAATAGGATTATTAACTAGGACATTTAAAATTAATGTTACTGGATAGGTAAAAAATCATAAATATTAATATTTAAATACTTACATGTATATGTTTAGGATTGCTTTTGGTTAGTTGATTTTAAACTGAAAGTTTAAGTATTAAGTGTAGATATAACATAATAAGACAGAGTTTTGACTCGTACGTATTATTATGTAAATAATCTAATAAATATTATTATAAATTAGTGAGATAAATATATATTTAAAAAAAAAATAATCTTTTTATATTAGATTCGCATCTTAAAATAAAAATAATAAGAGACCAAATCATTGAATTAGATTTAAATATTTTCGAGTAATTTAATTGAGGTAATGCTACCCTATCACTTATTAGATCTTTTAAAATTAGGCTTAAAAGTTGGTAATCAGGTTAATTTTATTATTTTTCTTATCATATTTATATTTATATTTTTCTTTTGATTCTGTTTTAATTTTAAATTATTTTTTTAATATATATAAATTTTTATAGCCTATTAAAAAATATTCTAAATCTTCTGAGAAGACAGCACAAAAAATTATACGTGCTGTGGCGTGCATCGTTAGTGTGTCAGAAGATGATTTTCTTTTATTTTCGTTGGAGACTAATTCGGACTTTGGGCTATATAATGAAAGTGACATTCTTATATTACATATATAATAAGCAAATAAACTACATTTTTAAATACTCCCATTCTATTTGCTGAAAATCAAGTATTTTCTACTTGTCCTAAAATTAATCAGATGCATTATTCAATTTTAACCATTAAAAATACACTAATGGATTCGATTCCCCAACAACAATTTAATGTCTGAAAACTTTTTAATTATAATTTTGCGAAGATACATAATTCAATGAAAATAGCATTCCCGATTATCCTACAAAAATTGAAATCAAAATTAAACTCTAAATTAACCCCATTTGGGTCGGACTCATCATATATAGGGAATAGCACATTTCCATGTACTCCACGGAGATCGATAACAGTGTAGCCCTCTCAATATTCTGTCATCCCTTCCCATGTCGCCATTCTTATCTGCATATTTCTTATGTCCAAGCATATTCTATATCTTTGCATATACATTCAAGAATATGCGTTTGGCATATAAAAAAAGAAGAAAGAGATCTAAGAATAACCTGTCTGATTCCAATCCAGATATACTAATTTATTTTAGGACAATTAGTTCATAATTTAATCACTATTATAAAATAAATCATCGACAATATATTAAAGATCAAATCAGCCGACTTGTTAATTTTATGTGCGCGTGTGTGTTTATCTTTATATTTTGGTTTTATTTTTTGTATTTTTGTTATTATTGAACTGGTTTTCATACACCACCAGCAGGATTATCCACGTGTTGCCATTAAAAATCAAATATGCATATTGAAATTAATAATTTTAATAAAATATTATTATTCACCATCAAAACATAATTATCCAAGAGAGCAGTGATTTACAATTAGGACACCCTCTGTACAGTGTAACTTTAAAGTTTTTTTTTATTTCTTTTTTTCTCTTTCCCTCTCTTTCTTTATTAAATTTTATATCAATTGATTTTTTAATTTAAGATGGTCCGAAGTAGCATTTTCGACTTGAGAATCACATATATTATTTATTTATGACTATTTAAATTATATTATTTTGGTCCGAAGTAGCATTTTCGACTTGAGAATCACATATATTATTTATTTATGACTATTTAAATTATATTATTTTATTATTTTTTTACCACGTTAGAATTAAAAAAAAAAACTCTACAATCCACATGACAAAAGTTCCTTACGTTTTATAACGGTCACATTTCCGTCCCGCGCAGTTTCTGTAATAAATCCCAAAATAGGGAAACAATTAAGAAAATAAATATTGTCTCGTGCAGTTGGGCTTTGCAAAATTCGCCATATAATTGCATCCACGTGTCACTCAATTTTGCCATGCCCACCTTTGTTTTTATAATCCCAAATCCCGCCTAATTGTTCTCTAGCAAGTATCGATTATTCCCTTCCATTGGTCCCCAATTGTATAAAAATATTGTAATTATATAGAATAATTAACGTCTTGGGAATCATTGTCCGAGCCAACAAATAAACCTATTGGCTCGTTGATACCGGCGTTGCTCGGATGAATTAATGAAAATACTCAATTTTTTTTAACCAGAATAATATCACTTTCACGCTTTTTTTTTTAAATGCAAAATTTAAATTAATTCGGTCTAGCTCATGACATGGGTATTATATTAAATCTAAGGTCAATTCTTATATCTTGGGAATAGATTTAATTTTGATTTACAGGCAAACTGATTTTAAAATACTTCTATAATAATTTTTTTAAAAAAAGATTTTTTCCAACTTTTATTATCCGTTCCAAGACAAACAATAAATCAATTAGCTAGAAAGTAACTATATTTAGTTTATGGAACTAGAAATCTCAAAATAACCTTTAATAGTTTAATAAAACCAAAATTTGTCCATCTCTTTGATCCAATCCTAACCAAACCATAAATCACACAAAAAGTAGCAAGATTGAATTTCTCGAACCACAACTTTGAACCCTTAATTTTGGCCAGGAAGGAGCACACGTCACTCACGCCCATGGTTTTACTGACGGAAAACGAAGGTGTAGACAAGAAGTCAATCTACTTGCTTGGAATATACCGACAAAGAGCTTATGCCTTAACAAAATGTTTATATATACAAAGTTTTGATATATTTATTATAGATTTGCGAACTGCAACTCAACACGCATGCATGCTACAGAGTATTGTTGCTAAGACGGAGTCACCTACATAAATTGTAGGGATAAAACTAGAATAAAAGAGGAACAAATTTGGAATAACTCGTAACGTTTAATTGAAATTCTCGGACTTAACAAGAGATGTGACATCGTTTTTTTTTTGTCGTTTACTTGATGGAAGTTTAAGGAATCTATTCAGTTTAAATACTTTAGAAGGCAATGAAAGAAGCCCGTCTCTCAATGTGGTGAATCGGCTTCGAGAGTTTTTTGGTTGTGTTTTGCTGTTTAATCTTGACACTTGGCAGTAAACTCAACACCCTTTTACCCATTTCAACTCTAAGGTGAGTTGCTGTGCTGATGCTTGAAGGTGAACATTTCATATTTGCATTATTTTATTCGTTTCCTCAAGTAGAAAAAAGCAGAAGGGTTTGAGAGAGGAGACGGTGTGTGTGGTGTTTTCTTGCCTTTGTTTTGTGAGAATGCATGTGTCTGTGATCATGTTGAGAATGAACAAAACGTGAGAAGTACTCGTATTATTTAGTTTTGGCATGTGATGTTTGTTAACAAGCTGTGGTGGCAATGGCATTACAGGGAGTGCATTGATTTCCTGCGTTGGTTGTCTCCAAGGTTTGTTCCTCTTGACCACTTCTTTCTTGAAGCAATTATATTTGGTGTTCTATGTTTTCCTAGTACATCTTCACTTCTTCCCTGCCAATCCTAGCTACTCATGTATTTGACTTGAAGTGGTTAGCTTGTTGGGTGGTTTGGTTCATATTCCTGTATTAGTCCTTCCATGTCTTCCTAGGGTTCGAAACCTTGGCCTCCTGTAAGTCTTTAGGCCATTCTGTTTACCTTCAGTTTAGGGGCATGCTGATACATGCTTTTAGGGCAGCAATATTGATGAACATTTGATTTTGAAAAAACATATCAATATATAGGCCATTCTGTCTTCAATGTCTATGGATTGAAACATGGAGACCGTGGATCATTTGTGAGAGGAAATGGTTGCTCTTGGAAGCCTGGTGTCCTCTTCGGCAATACTCCTTGTAGTCTTCTTGAAGAATTTTTGTTTTAGTCTTGTTTGATTCAAAATATGATCGCAAAATGAAAACGAATGGTTTCAAGAGTGATTTAATTACTAATGAAAGAAATACTTTTGGCTAGATGTGGATACAGAAGGAATTTATCTTCACCTCAGGTTTTGTTACATATGCATGTGGTACCAGGAATCAGCTAAATGATTAGAAGCTTTGTTTTGAACTTCAGAAGAAAATAATGACTAAATATGTATCTTTCTGTCTTAAAGGGGAAGAAGTTGAAAGGGTTTGAACTCTTAATTCTAAAAAAACATTCAAGAAGACATGGAAAAGATGCCCTAAATCCAGAATCCTGGATTATCCATAGATACCTTTGAGCAGTGGTTTCTAAAATTGTAGAGTTATAATTAGATAGAAGTTGGACTCACTTCATTGCCCTTTTCAGCAGGCATTGCAAGTACTGAAAAGATGGACCCATTAGTATCAATTGAGGATCAATTTGTCAAGCTACATCCATGCCTGCCTGTGAACACAAGAATTGGAATAGTAGGAGGTGGTCCAAGTGGCATATCTGCTGCTTATGCATTGGCAAAGCTTGGTTATCAGAGTGTCACAGTGCTAGAGAAGCATCACACTGTGGGTGGCATGTGTGAATCAGTAGACATTGAAGGTAGATGATGAAGACATGAAGAAAAAAACGTGTGTTCTGTAAATTTAGCTTCACCAAGTATAATGATTATATCTCTTCTGCAATATACAGGAAGGATTTATGATCTTGGTGGTCAGGTTTTGGCTAAGAACAGTGCACCTGCCATTTTTCACTTGGCAAAAGAAGTTGGATCAGAATTAGAAGAAATGGATTCCCATAAGCTTGCTCATATTGACAGCTCTACAGGGAAGTATCAGGACATTAAAGTTGCAGATGATTATGTAGCTGTGATCTCACTGACCTTAGAACTGCAGGTTGGTTGCAATTTTGAGCGCAGCCATAGTTTTTTACTTACATTGCAGGAATGATATCAATTTAAATTTTCATTTCATTGTTTACAGGATAAGGCAAAGGATTCTGGTCGAATTGGAGTCCATGCTGTGAGTGAATTAGCTGCAGACTTGACTCCTACGTATCTCGAGAGTCGCGGCTTCAAATCTGTTCCCAAATCTGTGGCTTATGGATATACTGCTTCTGGTTATGGATTTGTTCAAGACATGCCTTATGCATACATACACGAGTTCACACGGACTTCCATGGCTGGAAAGATTCGGCGTTTCAAAGGTGGATACACTAGTCTTTGGCAGAAGATCAGTGAATCACTTCCAATTGAGGTTAGCTGCAAAACTGATGTGCTGGCCATCAGGCGCAATTCCGACAGTGTTAGAGTTGATGTTAAAAGAAACAATGGGGAAATTCAAGAAATGGAGTTTGATAAGATAATTATCTCCGGTTCATTTCCTTTCAGAAATGGAAATACTTACAGATTTCCAGCAGAAAAATCTACAGGTTTCTTGAACTTCATACCTCTAGATTCCACCTTTTAAGTTCCTCTCTCCTTTCAGGAAATGGCTAACAAGGCATTCTTGTTGCAGAATCTGAGACTGAAGTGATGGATCTCAGTGAAGTCGAAAGGTATTTCTTCAGAAAAGTTCAGACAATCGACTACTACACCACCGTTTTAAAGATCAAAGGGCTAGAAGACATGCCAGTTGGATTTTATTACTTTGGTGAATATATAGAAGATCCTGCAACAATTGGACATCCCATTGCGATGCAGAAATTCTATGCTGACACTGACATTTTCTTATTTTGGTCCTATGGGAACTGTTTCGATAAAAAGGGACCAACAGTCGCTGACCTTGCGAAAAAGGTAGTCATGTCAATGGGGGCAAACGTTGAGGAAGAAGTTCTCCAGAGAAGATTCAAGTACTTCCCCCATGTTGGTAGCCAAGGTACGCTTGACGAACTGTTCCTACACCATTGAACCAATCCAGATAGGGATCCAAATTCATTCACTTTTTTTTGTTTAAATTTCAAAACAGAAATGAAGGATGGATTCTATGACAAACTGGAGTCTGAACTTCAAGGCCAGAGGAACACGTACTATGTTGGTGGGCTCATGGCGTTTGAGCTCACGGAGAGAAATTCATCTTATGCCATGGCTCTTATCTGCAAGCATTTTGCAACTAACAACTCAGTACCTATGTTTCCATATGTTAAGGTAATTTGACTTCGACAAGTTTTTGGTGACGAATGGTTAAGTGGATCAAATGATGCTTGAATTTAATAGTTTGAAACAAAACTTGCTTGTTGATTGTGATATAGCAGAGTTTGTTTTCTTTGAAATCGGATCGCTGGGATAGAAACCCAAAAGAAGTAGGTGAAGAAGTGGAGTTTCCTGATCTTTCTAC
Organism: Populus ilicifolia; assembly: GCA_015708895.1. Lineage (NCBI taxonomy): Eukaryota > Viridiplantae > Streptophyta > Magnoliopsida > Malpighiales > Salicaceae > Populus > Populus ilicifolia. Next base: position 922,873 of record SRLM01000026.1, on the reverse strand, counting down.
ACTTGATGGTTACTTGAGACACTGGGCAACTGAAAGCATGACGAGGGACAAAACACTCTATACTTGGATTGGTGAAGATGGGGCTGTAGTAAGTCAGAGAACTTATGCAGAACTTCATGCCAAAGCTTCCTGCATTGCTAGTAAACTCTTGACCAGCCGAAAACCAGTTATCAAGCCCGGTGACCGGGTCCTCTTAGTCTATGTACCAGGGCTGGACTTTATTGATGCCTTTTTTGGGTGCTTAAGAGCCAAGGTCCTACCAGTCCCAGTCCACCCACCAGATCCTCTGCAAAGAGGCGGGCAAGCACTCTTGAAGATTGAAAGCATTGCTAAATCTTGCAATGCAGTTGCCATTCTGTCAACCCTTCTTTATCACTCAGCAGTTCGGGCAGGCTCTGTGAAGACTCTAATCTCATTAGTTGGGAAAAAAGGGAAATGGCCGAACCTTCCATGGATGCATACAGATTCTTGGCTCAAGGACTCCAAAGTCCTGGCTCCAGAAGACATAGCATATGAATCTGAATCTCTGCCGGATGATTTGTGTTTTCTGCAGTTCACTTCAGGGTCAACTGGTGATGCTAAAGGTGTAATGATAACTCATGGTGGTCTTCTTCACAATGTGAAGTTGATGAAGAGGATATATAAGAGCACCTCAAAGACAGTACTGGTCAGCTGGCTTCCGCAATACCATGACATGGGGCTAATTGGTGGACTTTTTACTGCTCTAGTTAGTGGTGGATCAGCAATTTTGTTTTCTCCAATGACTTTTATCAAGAACCCTCTTCTATGGCTTCAGATCATGAGCAAATACCACGCTACTCACAGTGCCGGTCCCAACTTCGCCTTTGAACTGGTACTCCGAAGATTGGAGCATGCTGACAAGGATAAGGTTCGAAACTTTGACCTCTCTTCTTTGATTTTCCTCATGGTTGCTGCTGAACCAGTGAGGCAGAGAACTTTGAAAAGATTTATTGAGCTCACTAGGCCTTTTGGTCTTTCGCAAGAAGTAATGGCTCCTGGTTATGGATTGGCCGAGAATTGTGTGTTCGTCAGCTGTGCATATGGAGAAGGTAAGCCCATATTGGTAGACTGGCAAGGAAGAGTCTGTTGCGGGTATGTGGAACAAAATGGTGAAGATATTGACATCCGAATAGTCGATCCAGGGTCCAATGAGGAGCTGAAAGAATCTGGAAAGGAAGGTGAGATATGGATTAGCAGTCCGAGTGCTGGAATCGGGTACTGGGGAAGGGAGGAACTTAGCCGAAGTACTTTCAGAAATGTGCTTCAAAATCATCCAGGAAGAAAATATACAAGAACCGGAGACTTGGGATGGATTATTGATGGAAAGATGTTCATCACGGGGAGAATCAAGGATCTGATTATTGTAGCCGGAAGGAATATTTACTCTGCAGATGTAGAAAAAACAGTTGAGAGTGCATCCGAACTTCTACGCCCAGGTTGCTGTGCTGTCATTGGTGTTCCTGAGGAAGTCTTGTCATCTAAAGGGATTTCACTTCCTGATAGTTCTGACCAGGTTGGCTTGGTTGTAATTGCCGAGGTTAGGGATGCTAAGCCTGTTGATAAGGATGTTGTGGAGAACATAAAGAGTCGTGTGGCAGAAGAACATGGCGTGACTGTGGCTTCTATCAAGCTGATCAAGCCCAGGACTATCAGCAAAACAACATCAGGTAAAATCAAGAGGTTCGAATGCCTCAAACATTTTACTGATGGAACTCTAAACACAGTGCCCGACCCAATTTTTGCAAAACGAAAATTGCTTCGCTCATTCACCACCGGGACATGTAAAGAGGGATTAACTCCTCGATCTCGGCTTGCAACATCTCCTTTACCAACCGCCAAATTCAGCAAAAAAGAAATCGTAGAATTTCTGAAGGGGCTTGTTTCTGAGCAAACAGGAATTCCTATCAAGAATATCTCTGCCACCGAGAGTCTTGTATCGTATGGAATTGACTCGATTGGTGTGGTCAGAGCGGCTCAAAAACTTTCAGATTTCCTCGGTGTGCCAGTTGGTGCCGTCGATATCTTCACAGCCACCTGTATTGCAGACTTGGCAAGCTTCTCAGAGAATCTTGCGATGAAGTCTCAACCTCAGCTCATGAACTCCCAATCCTATCAACCAGAACCTGATATTGATTCTGTTGAGTTTGACACAGAAGCTTCCACGACTCGCCTAATCAGTGTCTGGTTTTTCCAACTTCTTGCCCTTGTTTATGTCTGTGCCATGCTGAGCTTTCCTGCTTATTTTTCGGTTACGGCTTTCACAAATTTGCTTTCAGCAAGTCATATGCTAAATGAGGAATTTCCCTTGTGGAATTACTTGATTCCCTTGGCATTGGCTCCTCTTGCTTGGATCCTTGGCATCATCTCTACTTGTATTAGCATTGCTTTCTTGGGGAATTCTTTCTTGAAACCTAACTATGCCCTGACCCCTGAAGTATCTATCTGGTCTCTTCACTTTGTCAAGTGGTGGGCACTGTACAAGGCCCAAGAAATCTCTTCAAAAGTTTTTGCAGAGCATTTGAGAGGAACTGTGTTCCTTAATTATTGGTTTGAGATGCTTGGCGCTAAGATCGCATCTTCTGTTTTGCTTGATACAGTTGACATTACAGATCCATCTCTAGTTTCAATTGGTGATGGAGCTGTAATTGCAGAAGGGGCGTTGCTCCAAAGCCATGAGGTAAAGAATGGAATCTTGAGCTTCCAAGCCATTAGAATCGGCCGAAATTCTTCAGTTGGTCCTTACGCTGTAATCCAGAAAGGAAGTACATTGGGAGAAGATGCAGATGTGCAGCCATTGCAGAAGACTGAAGGTGGAAAAGCTGTACTCAAATCTAGCAAGGCTCACAATGTTCAGAAGGTAATTTTTTATATATTTTCAATTTAGTATATCTTACCCATAACAGCATAGGTTATAGGTTTCGTCCCCTATTTTCTCATCTTACAATAATTTGATTCTTTCCAATTATTGCAAAAAAGTGTGAAGAATGTTTTTTTCACCTAACTGAAACAAGAACTGATCATACTCGTTACAATTTCTATAATGGTTTCAGGGTGCAATGCTGTCTGAGAAGGCCACCTACCACTTCATGGGCATCTACATGGTTGGTCTCCTCAGCACTCTCTCAGCAGCCATTATCTACATCCTTTACATTTGGCTATCTCAAAACCCTGCCTCCATTCAACACTTCTCATTTCTTTGCATCTCTGGAGCCTTTCACTGGACTCCATTCACCATCATTGCTTATGCTACAATGATTGCTAATGTCCCATCAAACCCAGCCACCTTTGCAATCTCAGTTGCTATTGTTTACTTGGCTCATGGCCTGATACTCAGCCTCCTCACATGTACTTTGACCCGTTTTCTTGCTGAAAAACAAGAGAAAAGGGAATCCCACATGAAAGCCTGGCTCCGCCATAGAATTACCATTGCCTGCCACCTTAGATTTGCCAAACTCCTGTCAGGAACAGAAGCATTCTGCATTTACTTGCGCCTTTTGGGTGCAAGTGTCGGTGAGCATTGTTCCATCAGGGCTGTCAATCCTGTATCAGACCCAGAGCTCATTACAATTGGTGATGGTGTGCACCTTGGTGACTTCAGTCGGATGATTGCTGGCTTCTATTCATCCAGTGGGTTTACCCAAGGAAAAATTGAAGTGCAGGACAATTCGGTTGTCGGGAGTCAAAGCCTCATCCTCCCTGGTTCGGTAGTTCAAAAGGATGTCATTCTTGGAGCTCTTTCAGTGGCTCCTGCAAATTCAGTTCTTCGACAAGGCGGTGTCTATATTGGATCTCAAACTCCAGTTATGATCAAGAACACCATGCATGCCTTGGATGACAGGATAGAAGAGATGGACTACAAATACAAGAATATAGTTGGCAATTTAGCTGCAAATTTGGCTGCCACTACTCTGAAGGTTAAAACTAGGTATTTCCATCGAATTGGTGTTAGTGGAAAGGGACACCTGAAGATTTATGACAACCTGAAAGGATTTCCAGACCACAAGATTTTCCAGGCTGGGAAGAGCTATCCTATTGTAGTCAGGCATAGCAATAGCTTGAGTGCTGATGATGATGCTAGAATCGATGCACGTGGAGCGGCGATAAGAATACTTTCAGATGACAATGGAAGCAACTCCTCTTCGCTTCTTGATCTAACATTGAAGACAGGCAAGGCATTCTATGCACGCTCGATTACTGATTTTGCAACATGGTTAGTTTGTGGACTTCCTGCAAGGGAGCAGCATGTGAAGCGAGCCCCACATATCCGCGATGCAGTTTGGATGTCTCTTCGCAATGCGAATTCTTTTGCTGATCTACACTACTACTCAAATATCTGCAGGCTCTTCAGGTTTTCAGACGGTCAGGAAATGTATGTGAAATTCAAATTGAGGCCTGGTGACGAAAACATATGTGAGGATTCAGGTAAAGTTGAGCCTATGGGAATTCTCCCACCAGAAACAGGTGCAATTCCACGGAATGAAAAGGATACTCGTCCCTTACTTTTCCTCGCCGAAGATTTCCAAAGCCGTGTAAGTTCTCCAGGAGGCGTTCGCTACATTTTCCAGCTGCAAATCCGACCTGTTCCACATGATGATGCCACTTGTGACATTGCACTTGACTGCACCAAACCATGGGATGAGTCTGAATTCCCTTACATTGATATAGGGGAAATTCACATTGATCAAAATCTCACCGGTGCAGAATCAGAAGCACTAGAGTTTAATCCTTATATTCGATGCCATGAGGTGGATGTGATCCGGGCCACTTCATCCTCGCAAAGTGCTTCAATTGATCATGGTCGTTCATTGATCTATGAAATTTGTCAGCATTTGAGGAATGGAGAACCACTTCCAGAAGCTTGGAGGATCTTCATAGAGCAAAGTGATGTTAAAGTGGACCTTTCAGGCTGTCCAATGGCAGCAGCATTGGAGAAAAAGGACTCGGGAAAAGCTACACTAGCAAGGAAATGGTACCAGACCTTATGGGTCATTTTTGCTCAACCATTGCTGCAAACATTTCTTCCACACTTCCTGATGGGGTTGCTCATCTTTGCTCCACTGAACTGGATTCTTCTCTTGAAGGAAAGCAAGAAAGTCGCAATGCATTGGTTGCTTCCTTTGGTTTGGGTTTCTTCAGGAGTTCTAGGGGCATTAGCATGTGTTTTGGCCAAGTGGATTCTTGTGGGGAAAAAGAAAGAAGGCCAAACAGTACAGATATGGAGCATAGGAGTCTTCATGGACACTGTGTGGCAAGCTTTCAGAACTGTAGTAGGGGACTACTTCATGGAAATGACTACTGGGTCTATCTTATTTTTGCTATGGCTAAAGCTCATGGGTTCAGACATTGATTTGGACCAAGGAGCCTACGTAGATAGCATGGGAGCAGCATTGAATCCGGAAATGGTGGAGATTGAGAGAGGTGGTTGTGTAGGAAGAGAAGCTTTATTGTTTGGACACATATATGAAGGTGAAGGAGGGAAAGTTAAGTTTGGCAGGATAAGAGTTGGAGAAGGTGGATTTGTAGGGAGCAGAGCAATTGCCATGCCTGGTGTTAGAGTAGAAATGGGAGGCAATCTTAGTGCTCTGTCTCTTGCCATGAAAGAAGAAATTGTTAGGTCTAGGTGAATTAATGGTTCATGCCTGCCGCTGAAATAGCAGCTGCGCAGCTTATCTCTTTTTGCACTAAGAATAAAGCTGGTCTCCCCCATAAATTACCAGTATTTTATAAATGGAAAAGTATATTAATGGAAATGTGTTATGGTTCCTGCCTCCCTCTGTCATGATTCTTTTTGATGGCTACAAGTCCTCTGCATAGGTGAAAGCCAAAAAACCCGTTTCAGTCTACTTTAAGATATAAACCACAAAGTAAATTATTTTTATCGATTCAAAATATATATTATTTCATTTAAATAAATTACATTATTTTGAAGGAAAAAAACTTAATTAACTCATTAGCCAGAAATAGGAAATCTCTTCAAATTTCAACTGGGATTTTTCTATTTAGTTTATATTAGTATATTGAACTCCATGGTATAGTAAAAATAATATTTATTTTTTAAATATTAATGATATAGAAAATATTTTGAGTTTGGTGGTTATACCAAATTTAAATATGATTATCAGATTCAAAATATTTAGATTTAATGTAGTTACCAAATTTATGATGCTTGGATCTAAAATAATTATTAATTTCAAAATATTTATAAATATAGTGTTTTTATACTGATTTAAATACCTTAAATCTAACATAGTTTAAGTAAATCAAGTTAAAAAATTAAAAAATAAAATTGGTATTATAATTCATAATAAAAAATTTATTAATCTATTTAATTTTTGTTATAACAAGCACAAGAGATTTGTGTTATCATAGCATACATAGAAGGGAACATAAGATTATCTGATGTGGGGATTACTACTATAGCTAAAGTGAGTGTCCTTACTCTTGAGCATCGCAATTAACTTGAGACATACCAAAGAAGCATGGAAATAATTTTTTATTTGATATATATATATAATTTAAAATTCTCATGCTATAGCTATGGGATATTTAAAGATGAAAAAAAAATACAAAAAAGTTAAAAACAAAAGAGGATTTATTTTTATAAATGTGAAATTCTTATCATTTCTATATGGGATCGGATGTGATTTTTTTTAATTATTTGATGGATATATTTTAATTATAGTGTAAGTCCAATAAAACTTTTTCTAATAATTTAGTAATTTATTATATCTCAAAACCATAAAAAAGCCTCTCCGTATTTTCCAGTAAAAGACAACATTAGCCTGGCATACAAGGATAGCACATATCATTCTTCTATGAATTCAACATAAATGTTTTAAAAAATATGTATATAAGAAATTTAATTCATCAATTAATTTTTCTTGGATTTTTAAAAATTAATTATATTTTCTTATGTTGAATTTCAAAATTCCTGAAATTTTAAAAAACCTTTACGCTTTAATCTTCTAAAACAAAAATGTAGTTATGAAACTTGGATTTGTTTAGTAAATTAATCCAAAATCTAGTCCAATTTAAAATAAATAAAAAATATGTATCCTAACTTGACCTAGTTAAGAATTCAAGTTGTCTTATAATCTAATCTAGTTAATTGTGTTAAATCCAATTAATAACTTTTTGGTTTTTTTATTAAAGCATTATTATTATTATTATTATTATTATTATTATTGAATGAATTGATTCTCTTAACTTGTGATATAAAACTAGCAATTAGATTTTAAAATTATGCTTTTTACTATTATAAAAAAAAATCATAAAAAGTCAATAAATTAAATATTGCTCAAAATTAATTTTCAATAGAAAAATAATAAGCTTCGTATGATATATAAATACAGGTGATAATCCTCAGAAAATGAGAAAAAATTAAGGCTGCCACTCCAAAACATCATCATCAACATCATCATCTCTCTCTTTTCCTTCTCTCTCTAAAATCTAAATAGATACACAACAAAGCGCCCTTTATTGGGTCCATTTCGTTTTGCAACTTCTTTTTCTGGGTTCATATCTATCTCTCATTTAGGACTCCTCCCTCTCCTTTGTCTTCTTTTCTAACCCCCGAAAGCAAAAAGGGTTTCTCTACTTGAGGCCTAATTGCTTGTTTGGTTTATTTGAGGTTAAAAGTTTGGTTTTGATCAAGTTTGATGGGTGAATTGGAAGAGATTGGGGCTGATATTTGGTAAGTTTTTCAAAGTTTTGATCTTTGTGCTTTTCGCATCAAAAATTTGATTTTCGTTCGTGGTGTTAATTGATGGCTTTTTTTGGTTGAATTAGATTTTTTGTCTCTCTTTGACTTGATTGTAAATGCAGGAAATTTGAGTTGGTTTGAGGTTTTTTATGGTTTTGGGAACTGGGTAGTTTTGGGAATGCAAAATAGAATAGTATAAAAACTAAAAAGTGGAAAGGGAAAGCTGGTATTTGGCAGAATGATAATGTTTTAGAAAGTGGAATGGGAAGACTGATTTTTGGCAGAATAATAGTGATTTTTAAGTTTTGTGATTTCTCACCTATTGTTTGGTTCCCGAGAGACGAAATTGTGAATGGAATAGAATCCAGCTGTGTTGAGGATTAGATTTTTAGTTATTTGGGATTGCTTAAGATAAATCCTTACCTTTGCCTTAGCCTAATATGACTATTTTTCTTAGATGAGTTGACAATAATTTATCTTTGTTTTGAGACTGGAACATGCTACAGTGATGTTCAAAAGTTTGGTTGGTGTATTTCTTAGTGGTTCTCTTGATAGAACATTGGAGCACTGCCTGATGTTTGATGACTGATTTGCCGTACAGCTCGGACATTGAAGTTGATGATATAAGGTGTGGGAATATCGCAGAGAAAGATGTCAGTGATGAAGAAATTGAAGCAGAAGCTTTGGAGAGACGAATGTGGAAGGATCATGTCAAACTCAAAAGGATTAAAGAAAAACAGAAGCTTGCAGCGCAACAAGCTGCGGAGAAGCAAAAGCCTAAGCAGACGACTGATCAGGCTCGGAGGAAGAAAATGGCGAGAGCCCAAGATGGGATTCTTAAGTATATGTTGAAACTAATGGAAGTTTGCAAAGCACGTGGATTTGTGTATGGCATAATTCCTGAGAAGGGTAAGCCTGTAAGTGGTGCATCTGATAACATAAGAGCTTGGTGGAAAGAAAAAGTGAAGTTCGATAAGAATGGGCCAGCAGCCATAGCAAAGTATGAAGCAGAATGTTTGGCCATAGGTGAGGCAGAAAACAGTAGAAATGGGAACTCTCAAAGTGTTCTTCAAGATCTTCAAGATGCAACTTTAGGGTCACTTTTGTCTTCTTTGATGCAACACTGTGACCCCCCTCAAAGGAAGTACCCATTGGAGAAGGGAGTTCCACCGCCGTGGTGGCCAACAGGAAATGAAGATTGGTGGGCAAAATTAGGACTATCCCTAGGTCAGAGCCCTCCTTATAAGAAACCACATGATCTGAAGAAGATGTGGAAAGTTGGTGTATTAACTGCTGTAATAAAGCACATGACACCTGATATTGCAAAAATTAGAAGGCATGTCCGTCAATCAAAATGCTTACAGGATAAAATGACCGCAAAGGAGAGTGCAATCTGGCTAGGGGTGTTGAGTCGAGAGGAATCTCTTATTCAGCAACCTAGCATTGACAATGGAACATCTGGTGTAACTGAATCTCCTCAAGGTGGACGTGGCCGAAAGAAGAAACCTGCCATTAGCAGTGACAGTGATTATGATGTCGATGGTGTTGATGATGGTGTGGGTTCTGTTTCATCTAAAGATAATAGGAGGAATCAACAAATGGATGTGGAACTTTTAAGCAGTCGAAATGATATTACCATTCCTGTCCAAGACAAGGAGCTAGGGGAAAAGCGACAAAGGAGAAAAAGGCCCCGTGAGAAGTCAAGTCATGCTGATCAACAGTCTCAACCACCTGTTGATGAATGTTTGGGCGTTGAGCAGACAAATACTTTGCCTGATATAAACCACACTGATTTACAGCCAGTTGAATATCAGATGCACAATACTCATCATGAGAATATTACCTCTTCAGCTTTAATGCCTATGGAGAAAGGTCTTGTGGGTGAATCCAGTCCACCCCAATCTGACTTTAACTCCTATGCTGGTGTTCCCTCAACCAATGTCAATTCTACAGAGAGAATTTTTGTGGACAGAGGGGCTGCCATCTATCCATTGGGCCAAAATTCAGAGCTGCACCATGAGACTACTTATAATAATATCTATAATCCATCACTTGATTATGGGACCAATCATGATGGAAAGCATTCTCAGATGGCAATGAACATGAGGCCAGAGGATGACAGATTCCTTATACCAGCTTTGCATGGAAATGGAAATGACTTGACCAGCGGAGAACTGCATCATCTTGCCAAAGATACTTTACCCACTGAGCAAGATACAGCTGTTGATAGGCATTTTGAATTTGACTTGCCAGATTTTGCCATTAACAGCCCATTCCTTGAAATGAGTTCGTTTTCTTTAGATAACCTATTTGTTGATCCTGAAGATGATTTGATCCAATGCTTTGGTGCATAATTTCAGAAAGCGGGTCCTTTTATACTGTAAGTGTTGTATCTCTAATCTACTGGCCAAATTTTATTTTTCTTGCATTTAACTAAGTCTTCTCAATCGTATTCTGATCCAGGGACAGCTTGAAGGCCCAAAACTGCAGCAACCATTTCCGACCCGTTAAAGGACCACCTCTATCAATTAGAGGTGCTGCCTGTACAGGTGTTGTATTATATGTGCATTTCAACACAGCAAGTTATACACCTGATTATTATCATAACTCAATGTTTTAACAAGAAAAATGAGGGGAGGCAGTTTTTCTTCTTTTTTTTCTTATGGCCGTGCACAGTTTTCCTCTATGAGAATAACTATAGAGGAATTAATGTAAATGATTCTTTGTTAGATTGGACAATTAACAAAATTGCTGTTACCTTCCATCAGGATCACTTCATAGTAGCAGATATGCTAATTGCATCTTCCCCTTCCCATTCCTGTATATTCTTTACTCTTGTTTTATATCTCTCTTTATCTTATTATGCTACTCCTTTGGATGAATTATTCTTTTGGGAAAATTTTTGTATGTTTTGCTATTGATAAGCTGTAGTTGTGTTTGCTTCAGCTATACTGTGTTGGTTAGGGTCATTTTCTTTAACTGATAATAACAACGAGTATTTGAATGGAAAAGCAAATAAATTCAAATTACTGGCACTCTTGAAAGAGGCAGGCAAATAATGATGATCAGATTGACATTGAAAAGCATAATTAGTATTAAAAGTGTTTGATTAATCAATATATAGCATACTTGTATGAGTTCTATTGAAAATTCCTTAGAAATTTTAGTTTCGAGAAATTTGTAAGTTCTATCTTTTCCTGAACTTATTTTTATTAAACCGTGTAAGCTATGTAAGTGTAGTAGTTCAAGCATATGTAGCTGGACTTGATTCCAGGGTTATCATTACATGGAAGGCCACAATAATCAGCTGTTAGAGCTGGGAAGATATCTGTAGCGCATGCCAGCATATTGAATCCTGCTTGTGTGCGGTTTGGTTGTATTAAGGTCCGAGGGAAGCGACATGGTGGGAAGCGGAAGGCACTGCCGGGAGGATGACTTAAATCATTTTCTTTTTCGTTCTGAGCTCTGTTGAAACACAAATGCTAACTTATATTTCATATAAATCAGATTTAATTTTTTAAAAAATAAAAAATCAGAGTTTATAGCAAATCTTTATATGGAAGTCTTAATGAAAATTATATGAAAGGCGTCGTGCTATTAGCACCGGAAAATTGCTTAGAATGTAACCTTGTTGATGCAATTTTGATCGGTCATCTGGCTCCTCTCCTCTCGAAGCCACCATATCATGCCACGTGGAGTGCAGTCTCCGCGCCGCCGCTTCCCGTACTAGGATGTCTGTCTTGACAAGTGCCAACTCTAAAATGGGTCCTGAATCATCCTGGCAACGATGGACTTAAAGTCATAGACAATTATATCCTTGCATCTTCCCTACTCTAGCAGCTGTTCATTAGTAAATTTCGTACTCCTTTAAGGTTATTAAGGTCCATAAATGATAAAACCCAGGTTTTGAAATATCATATTATGCCATTTACACCATGTGAATTCCTATACAGGAGGATGATTTTGATAAAAAAAAAAAATTAAAAAAAATCTTGCTTTGATGTAGAGTCATGATCAGTACTTCAAAGTTATATTAATCCAGAACCTAAATAAGGTATGCTTTTATTTTGAATTTGATTCTTCTATAAAAATAATATTGTTTTATTTAGAAAAAAATTATAAATAATATTTTTTTTAATAAAAATTAGCGTAACCCTCACAACTTGTAATCCATAAATAACTATGATTTGTTGCATGCTTTGCTTTGTCTCTCTTCAAAACGCTCTCTGTCTTTTTGATAGCTAGCTTCGGTTAAGGGGCAAAGAAAAGAAGAAACTTTTCTTTTTCTATAGAGAGTTAGAGCTAGTTTTCTTGGGTTTTACGAAAACAGACATGGCATTTGGAGATGGTCTCTCAAGGTTTTCATCAATCTCCATTGTTATGGTCCTTTTTATTATGCGTTTGGTGCCATCAGTCCATTACCTCTCGTTCCTGTAATTAAGTTCAAAAATCATTCCTTTCTCTCTGTCTCTTTCACAGGTTTGGATGTTTTACTTAGCTTGTTCCGGTAGTTAACAATGGCATGTCATGTCATCAGGTTTACAATGTCATGAAACAACAGTAGCGGTAGGAAATCCAGCCACAGCTAAAGCACAGGTAACTACGCCGATGATTTTTTATTTGAACTAGAAGAAGAAATAAAATATGTTTGATATTATGTTTGTTATTGTGGTTGTGATTTGGAAAGAAAATATTTTATAAAAAGATATTTTTAGTTGATATTTATTTGAAAAAAATATATATTTGGTTAAAATTATGGTTGGAATTGAGGTTAAATAAAAAATAGTTTAAAGTATTTAATTGCAAAATACTTTTCAAATTGAAGTTATAAAATAAAAAAAACATATTAATATTGATAGTTTTTAATTGAAATATTACCGATTTATCTAATGTTATTATATCATAAAATAAACAATAGTTTATATAAAGTATTTTTTATTATTACATTAAACTATGTTTAATTTTATTATGCATGAAATCTATTTAACAAAAACTACAGTTTTGATAGTTTTCTAAATATATAATAACATTATATAAAATATCATTAAAAATAAAATTAGGATTGCAATTAAATTTTATAAACGTTATGTCATTATACGATTTTCTTCAATGTAATTATATAGTTCTATTAAATAATATTAAATATTACTTTTTCAAATAAAACATAATATCTAAGAAATATTTTTGAATTTTTTTATTTTTTTAGGTTATATTAGATTTAATAAATTTAAATTTAGATCAGACCTAGTCCATTAACAATGTATATAGTTCTATTAAATAATATTAAACATTAGTTTTTCAAATAAAACATAATATCTAAGAAATGTTTTTGAATTTTTTTATTTTATTAGGTTATATTAGATTTAATATATTTAAATTTAGATGAGACCCAACCTAGTTCATTAACAATGTAGTTATTGTTCACTATTCACGTAGCAAAATAATAAAGACATGATGAACAATAAAAAAAAAAGAAGAAGAAGATCATGTCTCCACTGTTCTGTAACGTGACCAGTGGAGCCTCCATTGTTAATGTTGCAAAATAGTGGAGACATGGTGTAGAAGAAGGGGAAGGAAAAGAAAAGTGCCATGTTTTCACTGTAATTTAATATTAACATTAGAGTCTTTATTACTCATGTTGTAGAATAGTGTCCATAATGAAAAAAAAAAAAAAAAAGAGGAAAAAAAAACCTGAGAATCCTTTGCTGTGTTCTTGCAAGGCGCACCATTGTTTACGGTGTTGTAACACAGTTGAAACAAAAACAACGGGAAACTGCTACGTGCGATCTTGTATTCCAAACATAATAAAAGGTAGGATTTATAAATAGTAAAACCCCTTTTTTTCATAACCAAACATATAGGAGCTGCGTGTTGTTTAAAACGCAGTTGCGTAAACAAACTTACGGCACCTATACCGGCAGCTAATTGTGCTTGTTTCCGGCTCCCCCTCTTCCCTCTTGTAGGTTCCGTGACTGTGACTCGAGTTTCCTCACCCGAGGATCAACTGGTACCAGCCATTGGATTGAGAGAATCAACGGTCAAGATAGGGCTCGCTGATCAACATGAAAAACCAAGCCTTTTCCTTGTTGCTCGGTGCTGCCAGCTCGGACTTGTTCGTCGGTATCTTGGGTTCGGGATTTTGTTTTAAATGATGCCTTACCCACGTCAGATTTAGATCCAACGGTTGATGAAGTGTGTTCCCCTGGCTGGTGGCAATCCTACGCGTTGATTTTACGATTTCTTATTGCTTCCACACAGGTCCCACAGGCTCTTCTAATGGAGATATACAGTATGAGTTAGTCTCATACCATAATAATTTATTAAAATGTAGAAATAACGAAACGTGGGAACTGAAATATAATGAATTTGACCGGTTTTAGGCGGTAGCCAGTCAGGACATCTCTTCGGAGGGGAGCGGGGCCTCTCCATTTTGATCGTGATTCGTGGGCATCACTATTTTCTCACTCTTCAAACATTGAATTAATTAATTTAATCATTAATTAGTTTTATAATAATATTTTGTCATTGCAGTGAAATAAAAGAATACCACATGAGGGTAAGTGGGTGAACATGGAAGCATGAGAATGAACAAAGAAACCAGGCCGACACGTGGAGTTGGTGAAAGCCAATATTATTTTAACACATATATTATTTTAAATATTTTAAAGACTAGCGACAATCTTCAGCGCTGCCCAAGCGGTCACTGTAAATTAGGGCATTCAAGGGAAGCGATATGGCGTGGTGGTTAGAGCCACTCACAACCGCAGGTTGTGTCCTGTAATCATCAATGGTTAGATCTAACCATGTAATACACCGAAGAATCGTGGCCGTCAACTAGGGCCTGGAGTGAGTTTCTCTGAAAGCGACGAGAACATAAAAGAAGAGAGAGAGAGAGAGAGACAGTATTTTGAGAGAGACAGAGAAGGGTGGCTGGGCTAGGAGAGCAGAAGGTAAAAGTGGAAAGCTAAGATCTTTCACCACTGACAATTTTCTATCTTTGATTTTCAAAAGAACAGAAATGTTCGTTCTGTTAAACACGTCTCTGTATTTCATTAAAAAAAAAAAAATCAGCGAGCCAGAGTCAATTATGCTTTGGTTTATGGTGATCTGAGAGATAAGATAAACTTCGTGATTACAAGTGGTTTGTTGTTAGAAAGGAGAGTGGGTTTGGTGGCTAGTAATGGCCATTGAAGGCCATTGATTCTGAGCCCATCAGCCTAAGATCCAAGATTCATAAACCCGGGCTAGAAATCCCATCTAGGCCCACTTTCTCTTCATGAAGAGCTTTTGTCATTATTATTATTATTATTATTATTTAATGAAAATGCGCATGCGCGTGTGTGTGAGAGAGAGATGATGGATAACTGGGAGAATACGGAACTCGACCATTATTTTATGATGCCCTTAGCGCGCGTGTACTGGACCTTCAATTTTTTATTTTTTTAAAAAACTTTTTAGAAAACTTAAATACAGAAACAATAGGTAAAAGGGTTAAAAAAAAATTGAAAATATATTTCTTGAAAATAGGTTGAAAGAGATGGGTATGCTAACAAATTTATTGATTAATTTTTGAGTTGGATCTAAATTATAATTACTTTCTATAGTTAAAAAAATATTTAATTACTTATATAATTATCATTATTTTTTATATAATAACTAAAAAAATTATATTAAATATAAAAAATTTACTATACATATAAAAAAAAGAAAAGGTAGCCACCAGCTTTAACTTCCCAACCCTAACTCTAAATTACCAAATAATTGCTTGAAGAAACATAAAGATCAAATAAGAATCAGGTCTTCCAAATAATTATTTTCTTTTGGCATGGTCATATCTTTTTTTTATTATTATTAATATAAATATTCAAATTAATTTATATGTATTTTAATTAATTCTTATAAATTTTAAAACTAATAATCATATAAAATTTTAATAAACTTAAAATTTATAAAATTTAAATTAATAATTTTTTAAAAAAAAATTCAAAATCAATGAGTTAAACTATATCCCTTGAATTCACAGCCATGTCTTCTTAATTCGCTCTCCACTAATTCAGCCACGAGCTCAAGTTGATCTCTGATTATTCCTCCACTAATTCAGCCAGGAGCTCAAGTATCTAGTTTCTGGTCAAAAGGAACACATCGTGCCAAGAGATTCACACGAGGCACGCGTCCGATTGGCTCTCGAAAGAGGTGTACCAGTCGTTAATGGTGTTTTTGGTACTGTGTGCCATATCCATCAAGCTAAAGCCTTTGATATGGCTCGTTTGATTCCTTGAAAAGTGTTTTAATTTATAACTTCAATTATTAGTTAAAATTTTAAAATATAATTTATATTATTTTCTAAATATTTTAACCATCTTAATTCTTTTCCTCGTTCTAAATTAGAAAAGAAGATGAACTTGTAATTATTGGAGGAAGATCAACACACATCTAATGTCGATCCAAGGACGACTAATACAGAAAGATATGATAGGTGCCAAGAAAGGACGTTTTCTGCGACGTAGACTTTAGAACCCACGATCGGCCGCCCTTTTTTTCCCTTCTCGCATCAGCGAGGCAGCATCCAGGAACTCATCCATGGCTTTGACAGAGGAACCCTTATGATCATTGTCATATTGCACAGCATCAATAATCATATCCCTAACCTCGCGAGCTTTCCTTCTCATTGCATTGCCCTTCTCCGTCTCATCCATTACCAGCATGATCTTTATCACTATATCTTCATGCCGAACCTCACAGCTTTTCCCTCTAGCCACCTCCAAACAAACTCCAACATGTTCTTCTAAAAGCTTGACATTGTAGAACTGTTCTGCTGCCAATGGCCACCCAATCAACGGCACACCATTGCTTAAAGATTCAAGAACCGAGTTCCAGCCACAATGACTCAAAAATGCTGATACGGGTTTGTGAGACAAGATTTCCACCTGGGGTGCCCATTTGCGCACTAACAACCCTCTTTTTGAATATTCCATTCTTTCTTCAAATCCTTCAGGCAACCACTCTTTTGCTTTGAATTCCATGTTGATGTCAAAGCCGATAGGTGGCCTGACAACCCAGATAAAATTTTTGCCACAAGCCTCCAATGCCATTGCCAATTCCATCATCTGGGATGCAGATATTACGTTCTGTGAACCAAATGATATGTATAGAACTGAGCCCGCAGGTTTTGTATCAAGCCAGTGTTTACAAAGGTCAGGTGTAATTGCAGCTTGATCTTGGCTCCTATTGGAGAGGAGAACTGGCCCGATTGGCCAAACTGGCTTCCCAGTTTTACGCCGAAAATATCCCAACCCAACCTTGTCAAGCTCCTCCACCGTGTTCAGCAAAATCCCATCAGCATTCGCGCATTCAGGAAGCATGTTCTGCAGACACACACACAAGAGATCTCTACCAGTGGCCTCTTTCAGATTTTCTGACAATTGTGTAACATGAATGGTAGAAGCTTCAGGGAAATCTGGTAGAGTGAATTCATCGGAGAGATTGTTCTGATGAGGTAGATTTAACCATAGAGAGTAGTAGCAAGCAAAACCAAAACCTCCACATCCACTAAATATAGCATGAAGCGCACCAAACTCATGTGCAATCTCCGCACACCAGCCAAAGAACATGTCTGTGATTACACAGAGCGGCGGATGGCCATCTTGTTCCTTAACATGATCAGAGATGATTTTCCTGAAAGGAGGTTTGAGAGACAAAGATGCCTCGAGAAAGTTGGCTATAAGATGGTAAGGAATAGAGTCGGTGTTTTCAGTGCCCGGAGGCAGGCCATAGACTGAGCTATCAAAAGGTATTTCAAGAAGGTGAATGGAAGAGTTTGTAGGGATTGATGGTCTTAGTTTTTTGATGTTAAGAGAAGTGTTCACAAAGGTTATGGTATACTTCTTCGTTTGATCTAGTTGAAGGGCTAATGCTATGAACGGTATGATATGGCCTTGTGCCATGAAGGGGAGCATCACTATACTCTCTTTCCTCTGTGACATTTCTTTTGAAAGATCAGAGAGAGCTGAAGTCGAGGAGAGAAAGAAGTGGTGTGTTAACGTAGGATGTGAATTGTGAGCTTCTATTTAAGTATTACAGAATTCACATATCAAGATCACAATATTTTAATTTTTTCTTTACTAACTCGTGCTGCACACAGAATTTCCAGAATGTGGTTTTAAAAATTTAAAAACTCGCGCTACACACCGCAGGTAGAATTTCCAATAAGAAGAAGAAGATATCAGCATGATACATGTATTTTCGACTATCATAGCTTTTTTAAAATTGTGAAGCGAAAATTTATTATTTATGCTAAATTAAATACATTAAACAAATATATAAATTTATTTAAAAAAAAACAAAATTTAAGTTTGTTGCAGCAGCTCACTAGCATAACAAAAAAAAATTGAACTCGCATTTCAAGGCTTCGCCTAGTGGTGGAAGGGGCTTGTCTCCTTCCACTGTACCTAGGTTCGAGCCCTAGCGTACACGTCTGTCATCCCCGCGGTGCCTTACATGCCTACTGGGTTTGCAGGGTATTTAATGGACCATGAGGATTAGTCGTCCTGCAAACTGACCCGAAGACCCCCACGTAAATAAAAAAAAAATTGAAGTTGTCACGCCATTGTCATTGCCGTGCAATAACTATGGCATTGAATTTGAAGCTCGTCAACAAATTAAATTTTAGGCTGCTCAGTGAGAGAAAAATTTCTCAAATGGTTGGACCTCTCGGCTCTTCCCTTCAACCTTCAGTTTATGGGCTATCTAACTCAATTATTAAACATTTTCAGCTAAATTATTACATAGTTTGCACGGTCCCTCTTTACCTGTGGTTTTAACATATAACCTAGTTTGAAACAGGATTAATCAGGTTTTGAGTTAATCTATCATGTCGGGTTTAATAATTTTAATGTTAGTATGATACAATAGATACAATGGGGGCAATAATAGCATGCACCTGCCAGTATTGAACTACGTACAACACCTGGAAAATGCGTGCGTGCAATGCTTGTCAATTGGAGGTTCTCTCTACTGTGTCTAAATGCAGGAGCTCATTATATACCATGTCAGAAGAAGGGATTTTTGTGGCCTTGTGAGAGATGGGGTTTGGATGGGCCACTATGCTGATGATTTCTCCATCTGAAAAAGAAGAAGAAATAAAATGTGTATCTTATTTTAGTACATTGAGATCAATTTTATTTTTGGGTTGTTTTTCAAAATATTTTTTATTTAGTAATATATTAAAATATTTTTTTAAAAATATTTTTAAATTTAGTACAATGATATGAAAATACTATGAAAAAATAATTTAAATTTTTAAATATTTTTAAAATATAAAAATAAGTATGGTATTATTGTTTTTTTTCTTGTTCGTTTCAGAGGCCTATGAGAACAAGGGAAGAATGGAACGAAGAAATACAGTGAGCAGGCCCACTTAACTTAGATGAATTTCTCCATTGATTCCGAGCCCATTGGCCTAGGTTCCAAGATGCATAAACCCGGGCTAGAAATCCCATTTAGGCCTACCTTCTCTACATGAAGAGATATAAATGAGTGAGAGCTTTTGTTGTTGTTATTATTATTTAATGAAAATGAGTGTTTTTTTTTTCTTTTTTAATTGCTTTTTGTTCTTTCCATGGTTTTGCACATACAACACTCAGTGCACCGACAACAGTTAGGGGTTGTCTTTATGCAATGCATTTTATTATGCTTTTAGCACGTGTGTACTAGAACATCATATTACTGGGTACATGGCTTACGTGAGTTGCTTTTGGTTTGTTAAATTAGTCAATTAATAAATTAATGTAGGAATAGGTGTTGCTGAGAGCATTCCTAGCCTTCAGGTCTACTTAGTGGAGTTCTTGTTATTTTGAATTATCATTATGGTTTATTTAAGTTCATGTTTTCTATATTAAAGTTTCATGCAATTAATAACAAATACTCTAAAAAACTTCTTATTCTTCTTTCCTCATCTTCCCTGAATCCTTTTCTTATCATTTTAATTTATAGATACATAATTTAGAAGTTTAGTTTTGGCTATTTTCATTTAAAAAAAATATATCAATAATATTTTTTATTTGTAAAAAAATTATTTTTAAAATTAATATATTAAAATAATTTAAAAACATTAAAAACATATTCATTTAAAATAAAAAATTACAATTTTTTTTTGAAGTGCTTTCGAAAAGCACTCCTAAATAGATTATAATAAAAAATTTGAAACTCTTACGGAGTTTCGTGTTGAGATCAATAAAGCTTTTACCCGACACGACACTAACTTTAATGAATCAAATCACAGTTTTAGTCAAGTCAATGACACCCTACCAAGAGTCATGGCCGAGTTGCAGACAATGAGAATCGCCCAATCCAATCACACACTAGATACTGAAGCCAATTCTTTTGCAGCTGGAGATAATTCTCATGACAGGCCTTCTGCATCAAACACTTCTAATTTTGACCGGAATCATACCAACCTCAAGTTGAATTTTCCAACCTATGCTGGCGAGGGTAAGGAACCTATAGGATGGATTTTCAAAGCAGATCAGTACTTTGAATTTTAAAATATTGACGCTCCATAACAAGTTCAATTGATATTGTTTCATTTATCAAATGTAGCGCTTTAATGGTATTGGTGGTATGCCAAAAACAGGGGTTAGTTACACTAGAATGAGTTTGTCAAATTTCTCTTCCAACGTTTTGGTCCAACAGATTACAAGGATCCGTTCGAAGCGTTGTTGCGACTCAAGCAAACCACGACTGTCAATGCATACCAAGAGGCATTCGAGAAATTATCCCATAAGATGGATGATCTCCCGGAAATTTTTTTGGTGGGTTGTTTTATTGCAGGGCTGAAGGATGAAATTCGTTTAGATGTATGTGTTAAGCAACCAAAGACTCTTTCTGAATCAATTAGTGTGGCTTATCTAATAGAAGAACACAACCAGTTCCAAAGGAAAACAAGTAATCAATTTATAACAGCAACACCTCTATTCCATCCAAGACAGTTGCAAAATTCCACAATGGAACTTCTTAGTCCTTCCCCTTCTCAGCGGACATCTCAGACAACAGGTACCTTCAGTGGGCCTGTCCGGCGACTCATAAGATAGGAGGCAAAAGAGAGAAATGAAAAGGCATTGTGCTTCTATTGTGATGAAAGGTATATACCAGGGCACTGTTGTTCAAGACCACAACTATTTATGATGGTAGATATACAGCCGAATGAAGAAGAAGATGATGTGGATATGGATATGAAGCCATTTGAGGAAGCAATACCAGCAATACCATTCTACGCCTTGGCTGGTATAACCCAGCCGCAAACCTTTCATGTTATTGGAAGGGTAGGAAATAGAGATTTAATTTTGCTCATTGATGGAGGAAGCACCCATAATTACATTGATCAGTCCATGGTTACTAAGTTGGGACCACAAGTGGTTTGTGGCAAGACATTCAAAGTGACAATCGGCAATAAAGAAGTTATTGAATGCACCGAACATTGTTTGGGGCTGTCTCTCTCAATTCAAGGGATCACAGTACAAATTGATTTTTTTGTTCTTCCAGTGGCTGCCTGTCAAGCAGTTTGAGGAGTACAATGGTTGGAGACTTTGGGTCTAATTAAGACTGACTATTAAAAGCTCAATATATCTTTCATACAAGCAGGCTGTTAAAAGGAATGACCAGTTTAGACTTTAGAACTCGCTCCCCTGAGTTAAAAAGAATTGCTACACTTATCAAGTATAGGATTTTTCGTTCATATGATTTTAGATGTGCAACTAATTCAAGACACTAAATTGCTATCAGACCTCAGTCAAATTCTATTAGAATTTGCATATGCATTGAAAGAACCTATCAAATTGCTGCCTATGCGCAGCCACGACCATTGAATTTTCCTTCAATCTGAAATTATTCGCCATAGTCGGAGTCCTTTTTCATCACCAGTATTGCTAATAAAGAAATCAGATGGGTCTTGATGCTTCTGCATTGACTACCGGGCACTCAGTGATATTACAGTTAAGGATGAATTTCATATACCAGTCATTGATGAGCTGCTTGATGAGTTATATGGTGCAAATTATTTTTTCAAAACTAGACTTGCGCTCCAGTTACCACGATATTAGGATCCAGCATGATGATATTCCAAAAACCACTTTTCAAATTCATGATGATCATTATAAGTTTGTGGTGATGCCATTTGGATTGACAAACGCTTCTGCGTCCTCTTAGAGTTTCATGAATGATATTTTTTGGCTATATTTATGAAGGTTTATTCTAGTTTTTTTAATGATATTTTAATGTAAGCAGGTCTTGGGAGGATCATCTGCTGCACTTAAAACAAATACTTGGAATTATTTCTGAAAATCAGTTGTATGTCAAACTCTCAAGGTGTCAATTTGGTGTGCTATCGGTGGGGTATTTGGGCCACCTCATTTCTTCTGATGGTGTGGCGATAGACCCAGCAAAGATGCAATCTGTTCAAAATTAGCCCGTGCCAACGTCCCTTAAAGGTGTCCGCAGTTTCCTTGGATTGGCTTGGTATTATCACAAGTTTGTGAGGGGATTTGGTATAATAGCTGCACCATTAACAAAACTTCTCACCAAAGATGGGTTCTGCTGGTCTGAAGATTCTATATTGGCTTTTAACAAATTGAAGCAAGCTTTTATTTGACCTCCTATGTTGCGATTGCTTAATTTTTCCCAGCAGTTCGTAGTAGAATGTGATGCTTGTGGAGATGGTTTAGGTATAATCTTGTTTCCAAACAAGCAATTAATAGCTTATTACAGTGAAGCCTTGAAGGGCAAATCTACATTACTGTCCACCTACGACAAGGAGATGTTGGTTGTGGTGAAGGCAGTGTGAAAATGGCGACCCTACCTTTTAGGTAGGTCATTTGTGATCAAAACTGACCATCGAAGTCTTACTTATCTATTAGAGCAAAGACTCAAAACGCCTTGACAAGCTCGGTGGCTGTAAAAAATAATGGGATTTGATTACACTATCAAGTATCGTAAGGGTAAAGAGAACCAAGGAGCTGATGCTCTCTCTCGTGTTGCAGCGTTTCAATTTCATGCCTCGTCATTGCCAATTGCTAATTGGAGGAAAAATCTACAGCAAGAGGTACTCCAACAGCCTTATTGTAATACTTCGCTCACTAATCAGTCCCTAAACTATGTTCAATGGGATGGTATATGGATGCAAAATGGATGGGTCCATTTGAGTCCCACTTTATCACTGTTGCCTACTGTCTTGGCCTATGACCACTCTTCTCCCTCAGGTGGTCAATGAAATGTTAATGTAGACTTTTTTAAAAAACATTTTAACCATTTTAATTCTTTTCCTCGTTCTAAATTAGAAAAGATAATGAACTTGTAATTATTTGAGGAAGATCAACACACAGGTAATGTCGATCCAAGGACGACTAATACAGAAAGATATGATAGGGGCCAAGAAAGGACGTTTTCCGCGACGTAGACTTTAGACCCCATGATCGGCCGCCCATTTGTTCCCTTCTCGCATCAGCGAGGCAGCATCCAGGAACTCATCCATGGCTTTGACAGAGGAACCCTTATGATCATTCTCATTTTGAACAGCATCAATAATCATATCCCTAACCTCACGAGCTTTCCTTCTCATTGCATTGCCCTTCTCCGTCTCATCCATTACCAGCATGATCTTTATCACTATATCTTCATGCCGAACCTCACAGCTTTTCCCTCTAGCCACCTCCAAACAAACTCCAACATGTTCTTCTAAAAGCTTGACATTGTAGAACTGTTCTGCTGCCAATGGCCACCCAATCAACGGCACACCATTGCTTAAAGATTCAAGAACCGAGTTCCAGCCACAATGACTCAAAAATGCTGATACGGGTTTGTGAGACAAGATTTCCACCTGGGGTGCCCATTTGCGCACTAACAACCCTCTTTTTGAATATTCCATTCTTTCTTCAAATCCTTCAGGCAACCACTCTTTTGCTTTGAATTCCATGTTGATGTCAAAGCCGATAGGTGGCCTGACAACCCAGATAAAATTTTTGCCACAAGCCTCCAATGCCATTGCCAATTCCATCATCTGGGATGCAGATATTACGTTCTGTGAACCAAATGATATGTATAGAACTGAGCCCGCAGGTTTTGTATCAAGCCAGTGTTTACAAAGGTCAGGTGTAATTGCAGCTTGATCTTGGCTCCTATTGGAGAGGAGAACTGGCCCGATTGGCCAAACTGGCTTCCCAATCTTACGCCGAAAATATCCCAACCCAACCTTGTCAAGCTGCTCCACCGTGTTCAGCAAAATCCCATCAGCATTCGCGCATTCAGGAAGAATGCTCTGCAGACACACACTGAAGAGATCTCTACCATTGGCCTCTTTCAGATTTTCTGACAATTGTGTAACATGATTGGTAGAAGCTTCAGGGAAATCTGGTAGAGTGAATTCATCAGAGAGATTGTTCTGATGAGGCTGATTTAACCACAGAGAGTAGTAACAAGCAAAACCAAAACCTCCACATCCACTAAATATAGCATGAAACGCACCAAACTCATGTGCAATCTCCGCACACCAGCCAAAGAACATGTCTGTGATTACACAGAGTGGCGGATGGCCATTTTGTTCCTTAACATGATCACAGACGATTTTCCTGAAAGCATGTTTGAGAGACAAAGATGCCTCGAGAAAGTTGGCTATAAGATGGTAAGGAACACAGTCAGTGTTTTCAGTGCCTGGAGGCAGGCCATAGATTGAGCTATCAAAAGGTATTTCAAGAAGGTGAATGGAAGAGCTTGTAGGGATCGATGGTCTTAGTTTCTTGATGTTAAGGGAAGTGTTAACAAAGGTTATGGTATACTTCTTCGTTTGATCTAGTTGAAGGGCTAATGCTAAGAAAGGTATGATATGGCCTTGTGCCATGAATGGGAGCATCACTATACTCTCTTTCTTCGCTGACATTTCTTTTGAAAGATCAGAGAGATGAAGTCGAGGAGAGAAAGAAGTGGTGTGTTAACACAGGATGTGAATTGTGAATTTATTATATACAAGAATTGCAGAATTCACATATCAAGATCACGATTTTTTAATTTTTTCTTTACTAACTCGAGCTACACACCGCAGGTAGAATTTCCAGAACGTGGTTTTAAAAATTTAAAAACTCGTGCTACACTGCGGTAGAATTTCCAATAAAAAGAAGTAAATATCAGCATAATACATGTAGTTTTCACTATCATAGCCTTTTTAAAATTGTGAAGCGAAAAGATATTATTTATGCTAAATTAAATACATCAAACAAATATATAAATTAATAAATTGTACTAAAAATTATTAATACTGATTAAATACTAAAACGAAAACCAAAATCTTAAACTAAAAATAGATGCAAATACAAATATTTAATTTTTTTGTTTTAACAACAAATAATTAATTAATATTTTTTTTCACTGCAATATCTCTCTGCTTTGTGTATATGAAAAAAAATACAAATAAAAAAATATCAACTTTGTTAAAAGTCATGATAACATAATTTAAAATGATGAAATTATCATTAGAAAAAATTGTTTTCGTAAATTTATTTTAAACTAGCACAATGCCCAAATTTATTTGGAGAAACAACACAACAAAAAATTTATTTAAAAAAAAAAACAAATTTAAGTTTATTGCAGCAGATCACTAGCATAACAAGAAAAAATTTAACTTGTCACGTCATTGTCATTGTCGTGCAATAACTATGGCATTAAATTTGAAGCTCGTCAACAAATAAATTTTAAGCTGCTCAGTGAGAAAAAAGAAAATTCTCAAATGGTTGGACCTCCTTCAGTTTACGGGCTATCGAACTCAATTATTAAATATTTTCAATTAAATTATAACATAGCATGCTCGGTCGCTCTTTCCCTGTGATTTTTTTTTTAATTTATGCGGATATTTAGACCAACTGGCATGTATTATAACTAATCTCACAATTTATTAAATATTTTATAAACTTAATAAACATATAAGATATCATAGAGATGATAAATATATATAGTGAGGTTCGAACCCGGATATAAAAAAAAAAAAACAAGTCCCTTCAACCACTAAACTAACAATTCAAGTGTTTGCCTATGGTTTTCTTGCGTGGTTCTCTATGGCCCATGCAACAACACATGGAAAATTATATTTGTTTGTTTATTTTAAAAAATTATTTTTATTAAATTAAATTTTTATATTTTTTTTAAAATTATTTTAATGTGTTAATATAAAAATTAATTTTTTAAAAATAAAATAATTAATTATTTTACTATATTTTCACATAAAAACTATTTAAAAAATAAATATTATTTTTTATTAATTCGAGCATCCACGTAAACTTTATGGAACTGAAAAAAAAAATCTTGAAAAAGGCTGTGGTTGTTGCGGGCAGTGTCAGTGCCATATAGATTTTCTATTTCAACCAGATTGCTTTTCCTTTCAACAACGTTTTATCTCTCCCTCTTTTCTGTAAGAAGACAATAACACCTACGGAGCGCGCGCGCCCACACACATATATATATATCGAATTACGGATTGAAATAAAATAATTTGTCAAAAACAGTGTACAGATTAAATTCAGAACGGAACCTTAGCTACCCACTTTCAAATTCAACCAAAGATGACAGATGTGAACCGCACTTGTTGTCAAAGGCAGTGTAAGCCATCTGTCGTGTCCAGATATTTTTAGAAATTTCTGTGACTTATTTTAGTCTCTGTTTATAATTTCTTTTAGTATTATTTAATTTATTCTATTTATATTTTTTTTATGATACTTGAAGTATTGTTGTAATTGAAGCTTTCATATGTTTTCAGATTTTTTTTCCTTCTCTTTTATTATTATAATTTATACATCTCATGTTATAGTTTTTTAAAAATATCAGGACAGGACATGGATGTCATGTTTTTTCAATCTCGATGTGTAAATGTGTATTAATTTAATATTTTTTTTAAATGTATTATTATTTTGCTAATTTTAAAAAAACAACAGTGTTAATTTTTTTTTAAAAAAAATCTGTTTGATGCCTGATAGTTTTACCTGCCCAGGGGTTTTAGAGGCATTTATTGGAACACGTAGAGTTAGAGATGGGAACATCATGCATGCCCAGTTGAGAAAATCTGGTTTTGTTTTTCGTGTTGTTGGTGCTAGCTACCAGGTGGGCTTATATGCAAAGTGCAATTCTTTTTGGGCAGCTGAAATTCCTGAGAGAGTAGTGGAAAGTTGGAATACAGTTATTTCTTTTAATTATCATGATGGGAAAGCTGACAAGGGAAGATGGGTTGGAGCCGGACTCCGTGACATTGACTGCTATTATTGCTTCGCTTACAGGGCTTTTGGATTTGAAAAGACGAAAAGGGATGCATTGGGAAATGGTGGAAAAAGGGTTTTTTTTTTTTTTTGCTGGCTCTGCTCTTGTGGATATGCACAGGGCATGTGGTTGCTTGGAGATGGCTGAAGTGGTTTCTGAGCAGCTGCTTAGAAAAACTGTGGCTGCTTGGAATTCTTGTGTGATAGCAGAGAATGCTTGGAACGTTTTAGGAGGATGAACATGGAAGACAGACGCTAACCTAACTTTAACTACTTTAAGTACTGGCACGGTACTGTCTTATTGAAGATCTGCGCAGCTTCGATCTGGGGAATCCGTTCATGAATACATGACGAGAAACGGAATGGAGGGTGATGTGATCGTTAACAGTGGTTGACGATCAGATGATCATACAATATTATCAAACCCAGCATTGAACATTACTCGTGCTTGATCGATCTGCTGGAAGATTGAAAGAAACTAGAGAGGGTACCAGTTTGTCAAGCACGCTATATACTCATGTTGTTTGGACAGATTAAGAACTGGGAAAGGAAATCGTGAAGTTGCTTATCGAGAAGGATCCAATGATCCATATATATATATATAATCATATTGCTTTATAAAAAAATCTCTCCTCTGCTAGGAATTGGGGCAGGGTAAGATTAAAGATGAAAGAGACAGGACTCAAGAAAAACCCTCTCGTTGTAGCTGGAATGAGATTTACGGAAGAATCCAACCATTCTTCATAGAGGACACGTCACATCCAAGCAATGAACGAGCGTGCCTTGTCACTATCAAACCCGCCATTAAAAGTCGACCCGGTAGAAGGCTTGTTTCATGAATTAAATCGATTAATCTAGGTTAATTAAAAAAAATTAAAATGATTTCTTTTTTTTTAGAAAAAAAATAAAACACTAGCTTTTGACATGGTTACGGTTTAACATGAAAATTAATAAAAATAAATTAATCAAATCTCAAATAAATCTATTATATCAAACTAGGTGTGATAACTATGCTTGTAATCCTCGTAAAAACATAAAAATTTATATAATAAAATCTGGAAGAGGTGAGAGGTGAAAAATCTTGGATGAGAGCATAGCATAATTGAAGCTAAAAAGGTTAAAATTTTAATTAAACTGAAAGTGAAAAATTTTTATGACACTTTACTTATTTCCATATTAATTTTAGATTTATTTTAAAAAAGGAGAAGCTGTATCATTTAGATTAATTACTTTATGAGGAAAAGGACACCAATTAAATCCGTTGTCGTCCAGCGGTTAGGATATCTGGCTTTCACCCAGGAGACCCGGGTTCGATTCCCGGCAACGGAATTTTGCTTTTATTCCTCATAATAAAGAATGCTATGTTAGTTACTTTTTGGTCCTCCACGAATAAATATTTCTAAATTTCCCCACCAATTAGTTTTTTGCCACGTCACCGAACAAATTAAAGTGAAGATGAGGAGTGTCTGTATTGGAGCAAACAAAGCATGATCATGGAGAGGAAAACAATTGTTGTGATGGTGTGTTTGTAGAGATGTTTTGCAATATAAAATTACTGCTACCACATCTCACAAATATGAAATTGATCATATGATAAGATATAAATAATTCATTTAATTAACCTTTCAAAACTTTACATAGTTATTCATTCACCAAACATTGATCTAATTTTATTTAAGAATACACTATTAATATTTTTTATAATATATTGATAAGAATTTAATCAATTTCTTTGATCTCAAGGTTCACCTAATCCTTCACCAAACGCTGACCTAATTATATTACCGTCAAGAAATTATCTAATGTTAGTGGTTTACGGTTTTATGCATCCTTATCTTTAGTTCTATTTTCAATGATTTAGGATATGTTTAAGATAATTTGTGTCTTAATCAAGATTAAGTTTTATTTTCAGATAATCTTAGGAATGCACTATTTATATTTGTCTAATGTATTTGTAAGAATTTGATCAGCTTCTTCTGATATTGATCTTGAGATTTAAACTCGAAAAATCAAGAAAAAAACATATCTCCATAGCCGTCGTATCAGCTCTTAAAGCCATCCCATCGTCTCTGGCTCATTAAAACCTGTTGCGAACTCGGAAACATTTCTCCATTTACAAGGCTGAGATGACAAGAAATCACATCACCAAAAATATGAATAATTTGTGAGATCCAAGGAGAAAGTCCATTTGAATGATTTATTAACACATAAATTTCTTGCTTACAAAGCCCTGCCAAATGAGAGAAAAAACCTTAAAACCCCACTGAAAGTTGAAGAAAAATCAAGGTACAGACTTGTGCCTGCAAAGAACCTTACATCTTAGAACCCTGTCCTGGACATAAAACCCTGGCATCACCATGATCTTAACCCGGCTCGGACCGAGTGATCTTTGTCTGTCCATGGACATATCCTCCATGAAATGTGAATCGAAGCTTCTATTCTCTTCAACCCTTAAAATTCCCAGTGGCGGATTGAATGAGAAGGCAAGCAAATGAAGCAACCATATGCATTTAGCAGCAACAAAAAATGCTTGAAGAAGTTGTTCAGGCCATGGTCTAGTCCAATTCATTGTTGTAATAATACTACTCATCTTCTGATCACAGAACTTGCTAAACTCTTCACTGTAATACTTTGTCCCTTTCCTTAAAACCTCACTCCAACTTAGGTTTCTCAGCGCAACGAATGACGAAAACTGTGCTTGGCGATCTTGGTTTGGGTCTAGATTCTTCGGCGAACCACTCTTTTGAAAAACAGAGTTCTCGAAATCTTGGTAGAGTGATTGGTTTATAACGGCCTCCAAATGGTATAATACTGCCTTTGAGTACCTAGAGTTTAGAGACAGTTTGTGTGGTTGAAGAAGCAAGTTCAGGGTGTCCATGAGAGTAATATCAGTTTCCTCAATCTGTCCTACCAGTGTCTTGCAGAACTGCTTCACCGAAAGTCTTGCTTCCGATACTATCTGCAAGAAACCTTCCACCATTGCATCTTCACTTACTGGCATCAAGTTTTCTCCATTTCCATCTGTGGATTTCCCTCTATTCGGAAAGTTTCCCAGCTTTTCGACAACTAGTGAGTCCTTTGCTAGTGTTGACTGCCTTAAAGCTTTCTTTAACTCTTCACAGTAACTCTCCAAGTACTCAAGCTTGTGCCTTAAGTCCCCCAAAGAAGATTTCATCTCAGCTACCTCCATTAAAGCTGCATCTCTATGCTCGTTTGCTTCCATCAATTCTCTCTTCAATGTTTCAATTGACAACATCCCCAAGTCCTTTAAAATCTGTGAGACTTCCTCAGATTCTGTTCGGTTTGGCGAACTCTCAGTCTTGTGCTTCTTCTTTAACTTAGGAAACAACCATGACATCACCCCTCGATTTTTCGGTTGTGATTGAAGGGATGAGTGAGAATCTGTCAATGGCACAACAATATTAGAATGCTTGCTATTCCTGGTAACTTTTTCAGACTCGGTAGTTATAGTAGCCGGCTTGCATCTATTGCATGATGATATGGTTTTGAAGTCTCCCAGGCTATTTCTCCTACAAGACTTGTGGCATTCTGCTCCAGGCGATGCGCGAAGCACTGTGATGTTGTTAGCAGAAGAACTAGTGACAGATTTTAGATCTTCAGCTGGACAAATATTTGACTCCAAATTGGACATACCAGAAGGAATTCCTTTCCTTGAAGACGAATCCTCCTTCTTATAATCTGACAAAACACTTTCAAGGCCACTTCCTGCCTCTAGGCCAAACTCATCCCAACTTCCTGATAGTGTTCTTGATTTTGTCAGAATCTGATGATGTCCTGGTAACGGTTCATCTTCATAACTCTATAGAAAAAATAATGGAATCCATTACCATAGGCTAAAAGCTGCAACTATCAAAGCATTAAAATGTTTTTTTTTAATTATCATCAATGAAATCAAAGCTAATAGCCATAAATGTAAAGGATTATGTTTTAGATTTTCTTGGACTGTGAAAATGATCGAATTGCTCTATGAAAACAACATCTAAAAGCTAGGAAAAATTTATAAAGGAATTTATTAAGCATTAAATAATTAATTCACATAATATGATTATAACAACCAATGTCACAATCATAACAAATAGTGCATTAAATCTATGTTGGTTTTTTTAGTTCAATCATAAACCTGAAAACTCTCCTATTTGATGTTGAAGCAAAATATAGCAAGAAAACAATGTAGCGATGTTACTTTAATGAAAAAGTCTCCCTCTTGAAGCAATGCTAAGATATGATTTACAAAGAAATTAAACTGTGAGAAAATTGCAGAACAAGCTGAAACTTACAGGAGTAAAAACAGGGTAATCTTGAGCGGAAAAGTACGGAACAGAGCGTGAAACAGGGGAAGAAGATGGGAATCTGAGATTGGCAGGGCTGTTTCCTAGCATCAAAGCAGCATGTAAAGCTCTAAGCTCCACTGCTTTAGCAATGGCTGCTTGTATTTCTTGTCTACCAACTTCCTGGTTGGTGTTGTCATGGTTTTGTAAGCTTTGAACAGCAGCAGCCATGAAAAGCAGAGCATATAAGCAAAAGAAAAGAACAAAATTCGACCAATTCTGTGAAGATAGACAGGGAACAGAATGGGATTTCAGAACTGAGTGTCTAATGGCTGGATTTGATTTCAGATATGCAGATGATATTGTACCTAATGAAGTTAGAACCAGAAAAATAGAAGGAGAGATAGAGGAGGGAAGGTGTCTAAAATCCAAGGTGCTTTTGTCTTTGTTCAAAATAGAATGTGAGCATGTGAAGAAGCTTTGAGATATGGGCAGTTGTAGTGGTTTTTACTCTAAGTAGGCATGGCATGGGTAGTCTTGGAAGTTTACAGAAATGCCCATGATTTTCTATGATAAGGGAAAAACAAAAAAAAAAAAACTCATGAGTGATGAATGGTGGTACCAATATGAGGATGATTTCATTTAGTACTATCATCACTATCATGTATACAAGTTGTTTTAAGTGGTGGTGTTTTTCAAATTCTTTCTTTAGAATTGCGATTATACTTGAGCAATCATAGCAATTAATCATTTAAGTTGTTTGTCTACTTAGAATGTGATTAGAGTCTTAGACCTACTTTGATTAGACAATAAACATTGTACTCTTTTATAAGCATTTATGAGAGAGAATTTCAATTTTGTTCTCCAGGAATGTTAATAATTTTAATATTGTTGTTCATTCTATTATTCTGGAAGAATGGTTTTTGTTGTAGAAAAAGAAAAGTAGGTAATGTATGGATATAATACTATGCAAAGAATAATGTATTATCATCATACATGGATTGAGTATAAAAAATAATATTATCAAACTTGATCTAACAATTTAACTTAATGATTTGGTGACTTGATATTTAATTTACATCATGTTTTAAATTAAATTAGATAAAAAATAATTTGATGTGATTCGACCTATCTAATAAATTAACATATAACCTGGTTTATCTAACCAAAATCTAGTTTAATTTAAAAAAAAATTTTAAAATAATATTTTTTTAATTAACTTGAATTAACCCTTTAGCTTATAATCCAGACATTCAACCGAAAGGTTGTACCATACAAAATTATCAACCATCCCAGGTTTAATCACTTTCATGACAAGTCCTTATAGATCAATAATGCAGTTTGGCGGAGGAAAAAACAACCCATTGAGTGTTGCTGAAGAAAGCTGAGGGAATCATTTCTTGAAAGGGAAATCATTTGGTATTGGACTTTCCTTTGTTTGCAAAACCTGTCGAGTTACAAAAGCAAAATGAGGCTAAATTTAACAATGACAAACAATTCAAGCAAAGCACACCAGGGTTATTTTCCTCTTGATGGCACTATGGTAATTCAGTACATGTAATGTTCTGAGCTGTCCAGATGGAGCTTTTGGCCACAGGCTCATGTGGGGGACAGAGATATCCAATACCTTCCAAACACTTCTCGCCCCTCTTCTTGTGAAGCATGGTGGCCACCTTGGGGACCAAAATGTGCCCTCTCTACTGCTTGTGAAATCTCAAAAACACCCACCACAAAACACGAAATCCCCAATTCCCAGCAGGAGAAACTAAGGACCTAGTAGTAATATCTCGGGGAATCAAGGGTGTTCTAGAAAAGATCAAAGGGTTGCTAGAGTGGTTTACCTTGATGGGATTTTTTTAATGTTTTGTGTGTCTTTGTTTACTTGGAAATGGAATTCCAAGTAGGATTGTGGCATAATTTAATATTGAGTTCTCCTTTCCCATAACCACTTTGAATATAAAAATCTTTAGATTATTGAAATTAACTTTTGTGAGCCAACCAACCCATCAAAAAGCTAGCGAGGTTTGTCAACCTCCACATGCCCAGAAAAAAAAAGGCGTTCTTCATGTTTAAGCAAGACCGCCATCAGTCCATGGCTTCGTTTCTCTAGTTCAATGAGATTTATTGAGTCCAAAAAAATTGAATTGGATTATTAAAAAAATAATTAAATTAGAGTTTATCCCATACATATTTATCAAAATCTAGTTTAACTTTTTAGATAAAAAAGGGGGAGGCTGTAAGAATTTTTACTCGTTAATTTGGACACGGTACATTCATGTTTTGTCAGGCACATTCTTCGCCTGGAATATTTAATTTACTAGAGAATTTGTCCAACGCCCTTGTCAAGATTTTGGAGCCTTGCCCTCATGGTCCAATTCAAGTCCTTCTTGCTGACAATTCGGGCTCCCCATTTTTGTTCTTGTCTGCAATCAAAATCATGCAAGTCGCATCAAAACAAATTAGTTTAGGGAAAATATGTGTGCCTATCATGTAAAAAAATTTACAAATTAACAATGTAGGTTGTGTTAATTATTTATAAGATCATACTTATTAAATACCAAAATTATTTAAAATAGTTTCATTATATATTACTTAAAGTTTAACTCAAAATAAATAATAACAATAATTTGTTTCTGAAAAGTTTTACAACATCATGTGTGCTGTTAATTTAAGTTTTATTAATAAGTTTATGTCTCTTGTTAATTTCAAGTCTTAATTGATGCTAATCTAATTTCTGAGAAACTAATTAGGTCAAATTATAAATTATTTGTACTAAAAGAGATCAATATAATAGAGTGTTCTTAATAATATTGCTTAAGAAAATATATATTTAATTTTGGTAGATGTAATAAAAATAGTATAAAGTTGTGCTTTATCATTATTAAAGAAAAGTAAAATATATCTTCTTTTAATAGTAATATCTTATGTATACGGTGCATATGATGATCTTTGCTCCTCCCTTTCGAGCACATGGGGGATCACTCACTCTGGAGAGCATGGATTAGGGTTAAAGTCATCATTTTCTTGCATCAAGAACATATAAATATAAGCAATGGCAACCTTATACTTAAAGAAAAATATAATCACGCAAGAGGGCAGCCAGCCTCTCTCATAAATCATCCCTAACTGAAATTGAAAAGGGTGATTTAATGCTTAAAATCTAGAATTCAAAACCTAATTTAAACTAACTTAATTTCTAGTTGATTTGAATGAAACATTTACCCGTTAAATTCATTCAGGTTATATATCTTTTTAATAAACAAACTATTTTAATTTAAACCTAACTAGATAAATATTAAAAAAATTAAAAATATAACTTAACTGATCAAATTTGAGTTTATCTATAAAAAAATATCAGTTTGAATTTCATAAATTTCAGAATCATTATAAATTTATATGTTTATTAATTTTAAAATTTATAGAATTAGTTAAAATACATGTAAATTAATTTAAATATTCATATTAATTT
Organism: Populus ilicifolia; assembly: GCA_015708895.1. Classification (NCBI taxonomy): domain Eukaryota; kingdom Viridiplantae; phylum Streptophyta; class Magnoliopsida; order Malpighiales; family Salicaceae; genus Populus; species Populus ilicifolia. The sequence continues at coordinate 888,109 of SRLM01000026.1, read as the reverse complement.
TTTAAAAAAAGTAATATGAGAATCTATCCAATAATTCAATCGGTGATTTCAAACTTTTTTAGGGTTAGATCTCAGATACGAAAGGAAAAAATAGAATAAGAAAATTGTGAAAAGGGATACAATCAAGTGCGTGAACAGCAATATGCAGGAAGCATGCTTTCTTTATCATTATGAGATGACCACAAAAATCCATCACTGTGTGTGGTACAATGTTATCCTGCAAGTTTTGAGTAATACTTGGTGAAAGTAGAAAAGGCAATGTATTTTTTTGCTTGCTTTCCTCGTATACTGTTTTGTTTTTGTCCTGTATTGCTTGTTCTGTCTTCGTAAAAGTAGATTCCAATTCTGATGCGTTGCGGTGTTTGTGGATTGCATTACATGATTTCTTGAAAAATATTTTTTTAGTTTATAATATATTAATATAAAAAAAATTTAAATTTTTATTTTCATACAAGCATATCAAAATGCTACAAAATATCAATTTAATATATTTTTTTAAATGATAAATACTTTTAAAAAATACTTAAAAACAATTTAAATTTTTTGCCAAAACATCTAACAATCATCACGAGCCTACTAAACCAAATTAATTATAATACCATTTGTGTTTAACAGTTAAAGAATTCTATCTCAAATCTTTATCTTTTTATAAAATTTAAATATTTATAATTAATTTATTTTATTTATAAAATATATTTAAAAATTGAGATTAGCTCGGACCCTAGAAGACTAGATTGGTCCGGGTTAAAAAATAAAAAAAAAACTTAATTAATTTGATCAAAAACTAATTTAATCTAGTGATCTAAGTCTGACCAAATTATTAATTTGTTCATTTTTTTTAAATTAAATAATATTATTTTAATTTTTGTTAAAAAAAACTCTAAATATATACAGAAAACAATCAGGATTGTTGTTATTATTGTGTTGTATAATCCAAAGCTGATAATTATGCCTTTTATCAAATCAAGAAATATCAAAAAGACAATCTATTTAATAATTTGAGGAATCATTCTAATCCTAGATGGTAGAGGGCAGACAATACACAAAACCCGTGAATTAGGCATCAATTATTCTTTGAAAGGTTCATAACATCCAGACAAATTTGCTTGTGTTTTCTTCCATTAATTAAACACCTAATACTTGGTCCATAACATAATGTGAAGAATCCGTCACGTATTGCTACAGCATATTTTAATCTAAGGTGAGGCCTAGGGAGAGCATGACCCTTCTTCTTCGATAATATACCATCAATACAATGCTCGAGTGATAAAAATTTGTCCAGTTCCTCCATTGCAGTATCGTTGCCAGAGATTAACGCCATAACATACAGCTAGGGTTGTTAGATGTTTCTCAAGTGGCTAATTATGTGTTTGGCTGCGTGATTGAGTGCGGGTTTTTCTTAACATAAAACAATTCGTTGATTTGATTATTTTTAAGTGATTTTTATACAGTCGTAGCAAAACCATTCTGATAAATTTAAAAACACGTTAATTTGATGTATTTTTAAATAAAATACAAACAAATCGACCGATGACCAGCATGTTTAGTTTTTAGCCTTTCTTCTCAAGCCAGCATGTTCTCTTCCTTTTCCTTTTCGATTCACCAGCTCTTAACATTGTTCTTGACCATTCATAAATGTGGAGGGGGTTCTAAAGGCTCGATATTACTGTGGTGAAAACATATTGTTTTCTTCCACAAATCTTTCTATAATTAGATTTGAAATTTCTTGTTCAAATATTTTTAATTTAAAATCTAGAAAAAAAATAGCTGAAAAGATAAGGTTTTGGGAGGGAAAAAAAGGGTTGATTTGTATCATTGTGAATTGGTTTTGATTTATATATGTTTTTTAATAATTGACACTGATTTAAGATTATGGAGTTGAGATCTTCTTGTTCTTTTTTAGGATCGATATAACATGCTAAGCCAAATCTTTATCGTATAAAATCTGGTTAAAAACACATTTGTTTCTAAAATTGTGCTATGGCTCGAATTAGTAGAAAATCCTGAAGATTTGAGATATAATTACTTATTCTTGTATAACCTAGAACTTGTTGCCATGTATGCATATGTAGTTTATTGCTGGCAATATTTCGGAGTGTTTTGCAATGATTTTTAACTTGGGTTTTTGTTAAAAAGAAATTTAAATTAATTTGTTTTATATTTTTAGATTATTTTAACATATTGGTATTCAAAATAAATAAATAAAATATTATTTTAATATATATTTTAAAAAAATAATTTAAAAAAAACCATTATTATATTTCCAAACACATAACTGCATCTAATGACAAATAAATTAATTCCAATATACATTTCATGGCGATGGTGATGTGCTGGCGTTATTTGCTACATTGCTGTCTTCCAGTTCCCGCGACCGTATACGTGGCTCATTTTTTAACCCTTTATGTCCTCTCATCAAATGCCACGGATGATTCCTTCATCCACGACAGCCCTTAATTTCGGTTCTTTTTTATTTATTTTTAACAAATTTAAATCTAGTTGTATGTAGTTTTTGGATCTAATTTTGTTTTTATTTGTTCTCTCTTAATTCTTTTAGTTTCATCCGTTTCTTGTCAAAGTTTTATCTCTTTTCAATAAAAATTTTAATATTACATTTTTTATAATAATTATGACCATGAATCTTAAAAAAAGCTTTTGATGAAAAAATTCAAAGAATCTAATTTGATACTCATAGAAACGTCATATATCATCGTTGTTAGTTGTTTGGTTTAAATTTTTCTTTTTCCTATTTTATTTATTGACAAATTGGTCCTTATTTGAGATTTCATGTTCTTATATTACATTTTAGTCCTTAAAATCAAACGTTTTGGGCAATTAGGTCTCTAGGAAACATGGAGCATGATCAATACAATGCATAATAAGATGCTCTATCCTTTCCATTTGGGAACAAGATTGATTAGAGAGAGATTTAAAGACAAATCACCAAGTAGAATCCAAATTAAGCAATGCGATTTCTCATTTAATCTGGGAAAGTTTTACAATTAAGCCCTCTCTCCTCTAATCCTTCGGGCCAATTGGATATCCTTAGGCATAATGGTGACCCTCTTAGCATGAATAGCACACAAGTTGGTATCCTCAAACAACCCGACAAGATATGCCTCTGCCGCCTCCTGAAGGGCAGCCACCGCACTGCTTTGGAACCTCAAATCCGTCTTGAAATCCTGGGCTATTTCCCTCACCAGCCTTTGAAATGGAAGTTTCCTTATCAACAGCTCAGTGCTCTTCTGGTACTTCCTGATCTCTCTCAACGCCACTGTTCCTGGCCTGAAACGGTGGGGCTTCTTCACTCCTCCGGTGGCTGGAGCTGACTTCCTTGCTGCCTTCGTGGCTAGTTGCTTCCTTGGGGCTTTCCCTCCAGTGGACTTTCTTGCTGTTTGCTTCGTGCGAGCCATTGAAATGAGTGAATTGGCAATTGGGATTTTGGGTTTCTGCTTGTTTCTCAAGAAAACAAGGGAAAGTAAGGGCTTTTGATGCGTAGAGATACGAGGTTCTTACAATTTTTATAGGGGAAAGGGAGCGGGAGAAGGAAAGAATGAAATAGATTTCAGACCGTTGATTTGTAAAGTTATGAACGGTGGAGATGGCGATCAGTGTGCGTGTGATGTGACCAATAGGATTCTTTTGACTGGCGAGCTCAGATATTTAAACCTTTTGGCTCTTTTAAAATTTGGAGACCCTCCTCTTCTTATGGGAAGATTGTGGGCAGCGGATTTGGAAGAAATCGACGGTTGTGAATGTCTGGAGAAGGGTTAGCGGGATCGCGATCCGCGTAGGTAGCCAGTGGAAATGCTTTATTTGCGCGGGAACGTAATGGATTTTGTGATTTCTTTTTTAAAGTCTGTAAGATTTGGGACAAATTTATCGGAGCCAACCGGGTTAGCTGGTTTATTCCGTGCATGATTAAAATATTAATATTTTTTTAAAGTATAGAAGTGTTGAAATAATAAATAACTTAACAAAACCGAGATTAAATTACAGAGAGATTAATTGTATAAATTACAAACAACAACAATAATAGTAGTAGCAATAATAATACCAATGATACTAGTAGTGGTGGTGGTGATGGTAGTAATAGTAATAGTAATAATAATAATAATAACAATAAAAAAAAAGGTTGATGAGAACTTTAAGATAGAAAATTAACGTAAGAATTAAATAATAATAACAAACAATATCAAGATTAATCACTTAACAAACAAAGTATTAAAGAGTGAACAAGATAACAAATATAAAAGATGCTAGTATCAAATATTAAAGTCCATATTAAGTTTATACTATACTTATTTTTATACAATTAGTGTAACCTTTTCACGTTAACATAATAAACTTGACTAGATATAATGAAAGAAAGAATAATAGATAAATAAAATAAGAATATAAATAAGACAAACATTAACTAAGTAAATGTAAGGCATAAATTTGATATTAATGAAAGTAAAACATAAACATTACAAAAAATACAAAGAGAGAAACCAAGATGCCTAAATGCATGACAAATGCCTCCTTTTATAAGCCAAAATTGAAAACTATTGATTTGATGACTAATTAATGAATGGGTGATCAACTCTTGACTTGGTAACAATCTTTATCTTCTCTTGTCTACCCAAAACGTTATTAATAACATCAAAATTGAAACCAATTGAAAATATAAAAGTTGTAGGAAATCATCTCAGCTTTCTTGTGTAAAAAATTCAGCTCATTTCAACTTCTAGAACTTCAGTTATGGCTAAAATATTGAATAATGCTCGGACTGGAAAACAAATTCGGGCTTCTTTATTGTTGTTATAATTTGAACTTAAAAATGATATTTTTAGATCTTGGGCTTCATATGAAAATTGTAGGTCTATATCTTACCTTTGCATCCATATAAAGTAAGCTTAAATTTGAGATCTATAGCTCCAAATATGACCCAATTACCGAATAGTGTTCCTAATTTGGATTTCACCGACATCTCTTTTCTAAGTTTGATCATCTCTTTATCCTTTCAATTTCAGTTCTTAAATTTATTAATCAATCCTTTTATTTATGTGATAGGTCTGTATTTAAAATAAATATTTACCAGAAATTAAAAGTATCTTATATTATTATATATATTATTATAAAACATACTTTTGTTAAAGAGTTATTGATACTTCAAGTGTAAAATGATGATATAAAACTTTGATAAAAATATACTTTTAAGTATCATTCACTGCTAATTCATAATCAAACTTAAGCTAAGTTTATTTTTAATTTAGAATAGGAGTTGAGTTACTCAAACCGAGTAATTTAATAATTCGCTTACTAATATAATTTGAATCCAAGTAATCTAACTAAATTGAGTGATTAACTAGAAAGTTTATGCTGTTCAGACTTCTTACATGATCCAATATACATCAAGCATTTTTAGACTCTATTTATTCAACGCAAAATATTTTTTTTTAAGTTAATTTTAGAAAAAATAAATTATATTTTAATGTTTGATAGTGTAATGAAAAATAAATTGGAAAATATTTTCTAGTATTTGGTTATGTCATAAAAAATAAGCTGAAAATAACTTATTAATATTTTATTTTTTTCAAGTTTATTAAAATAATAAGGAACAAATCTTATAAATTAAAAAGTTGAATGAAAATGAAATTGAAAAAAAAATATAATTTCATAAATTATCTCAAATGAAATAAATAATAATCAAAATAATAGAAATTAAATCTAAAAAATAAAAAAGATGAAAGATGAAGAAATTAAAATAATAGTAATAAACATTTCATAAACAATTTCAAATAAAATAAGAAACAATCAAAAGAATGATAATTAAATTTAATAGATAAAAAATTTCAATAAAAAATGATAAGGAAAGAGAGAATAACAATTATAAAAATAAAGATCAAAGTTAATATAAAAATTAAATTTTAAGAGATGAAATTGAAAAATAAATATTCAAAACAAAATATATATAGCAATCAAAAGTTTGAGGACCAAATTTGATATAATCAACAAATAATATGACATTTCTAAATTTTCCACAACTTTCAAAAAATATTTTCTGCCTAAATTTTCTAGGAAAACACTTTTCTAAAAACCAAGCCAAGTTTTTCTTTGATTAGAAAGTATTTTATGTTAATCAACTTTTTTAATGACAAAAAAATACAAAAAAGTTTAAAAAATTATTTTCTAGAAAAAAAACACAACATTAAATAGGAATCAGGATAGATTGTGATTAACCAAAAAGTTAATCATGTTGTTTCCAAAAAAAAATCATTTTAACCTAAAATTATATTAAAATGTTAGGTGAGATTTTAAAATATAATTTATATAATTATCTAATACCCCTCTCAAGTTAAAACCTTTTAAATTTAAAATTTGTACATATTCACAATACCCTATACTTAATTTTTATTAAATAAAATAAGAATAATAATATTTAAACTCATAATTGCTAAATTAATATAGTTTTAAAATAATATCAAATAATTTTTCAATCTAAAAATTTAAATTATTAAATAAAATCTTGAAATATAATTTATATAATTATCAGATAATTGTCCACGAGTGACAATAACATTTTTCTGCGGCCATGGTAAGTTCTACAAAAGATTTATCTAATTAGCCATGGAACATCTCAAGGTTTTCCTCCTGTTTCAGCTGTTCTGTGATAAAAATTCTTGTTGACCACGGGGAAGAAACAATGCACCCCAGTGGAACTGTGTTGAATCTCCTCATTAAATTACACTACTTTCTATGTAGAAAGTAATCAATGAAATTCATTCTGCAGGAGGCTTCAGCCAAAATTATTTACTTACTGGGAAGAGTAAACAGAAAATTTAACAAAAACTTAAAAATGCGTGGGGAAAAAATTTATTTAGCCGTGTATGTATTATCTTTTCCCCTCATTGATCATTAAAAAATTATTTAGAGTTGTATGTATTTTTTTATACAATAAAAATACTTTTTTAGTCCAGAGTTAATATAATTTAAAATTGTTGATGAAGGATTTTCACAAGCTTTTTTGTAGTAAAAATATTTTTTTAGCATGAGATAAAAAATTGTTAAGCTGCGGGGCAAGAATTTTTCAGGTTTTTTCTATTCATGTACAATGATATCATGTTTTTAACTTTGGAAATTACCAATAAAAAAAACTTTGTATTTGAGGTGTTTTTATACTTTCACATGGGTACTCGTGTAATTTAAAGGATTAAGGCCAGGTTGGTGAACCCAGGCTAGAATTAGATCAGGTTTAAAAAAAAAATAGAGAAAGAAAAAATCTAAGCTGATCCGGTGATCTAGTTGACCCGACAAGACCTGATAAAAAACTAGGTTGCAATCCATTATTTTTTTTATTAAAACAATATCGTTTTAATTTTTTTTAAAAAAATTGACTTGAATAATCCGATGACCCAGTCAAAACTCAGAACCCGAGTTTTGAACCGGGTCATGTTTAAAAACTATGGTGGCATCCACATCATTAAGATGGCACATGTTATGTCACTTTGCGATCAAATCTAACCATGCATTGTCTGCCTCGATGCATAACTATATTCTTTTTTACATGGTGTAGTGCGGGTTGTTATCTAACTAATAAAGTACATCATTATTTTCTTTTTTTTATGTGTTTTTTTCTCTCTTCTAATAGATAAAGTACATCATTATCCTTTTTTTTAAAAAAAAATTTAGTCTTCATTCTTTTAATTTTTTATTTCATTCTTATTTATTTTATAAAAGTTTTTGTTTTTTTTTCAATTTAGTCCTTCAATTACAATGCCTCATATGTTTTGTTTTTAATTTTAGTCTCCATTATTTTAATTTCTTATTTCATTCTTATTTCTTTTATAGTTTCATCCTTATTCCTTTTTTTTTCTTATTTCTTTTACATATGTATTTTTTAATTTATTCTTTTAATTATAATTTCTCATATATTTTGTTTTTAATTTGAGTTCTCATTCTTTTAATTTCTTATTTTGTGATTATTCCTTTTATAGAATTGTTTTTGTTTTCAATTTAGTTCTTCAATTACAATTTTTCATATGTTTTATTTTCTTATTTTGATCTTTATTTTTTTCTTTGCCTTTTTGTTGATTTTTTTGCTTTTCAATTTCATCCTTTAATCAAATTTTTTGTTGTTTTATTTTTTCTAGTTAAACCCTCATTATTTTGATTTTTTTTCTTTTTTTAAAGCTATTTTCTAATTCAATTTAACCCTCTAATTAAATTTTTTTTATTTTTTCTAGTTAAACCCTCATTATTTTATTTTATTTTCCTTTTTTTAAAGCTATTTTCTAATTCAATTTAACCCTTCAATTAAAATTTTTTATTTTCCCTCTAATTAAAGTTATATTTTCTCTCACATTTTTTTTATATTCTTTTATCTATTTGATTTTTTTTCTAGTTTCATCTTTTGACATTTAATTTTTCAGGAATTTGGTTTCATGTAATCTTATCATTCTATATTAGTTTTGTATTTTAAAAAATATTGGTTTTGTGATTATTTATAGTTTTTTTTCTATGAGTTTATCCCGGTCTCATAACTTATATTATTAGTTTTGCATGTAATTTTTTAATATTTATTTTTAAATAATATCGTTGATGTGTTGGCCTTCCATAATGTTTTTTTAGAGCGTAAGTTTATTCAATTAATTTTATTTATATTTATTTTTTTAATTATGATTTTTTTATAAGATAATTTTATCTTTTATTAACTGAAATAAAAGGTAGATACATATTTCAGTTACTTATAACTTGCCTCTCCATCATATTATTATTGACCTGTGGGGGCTTGATTTTGAAATCCGTCTGATGTGACTTTATTTTCCACCCTAATTGTCAGCTGTGAACCCAACTTTATGGTAATGTAAACAATAATCTCAAGGAGGTGTGCTTGCTTCCTTTATCAATAATCTAAGATGAAAGGATACAGCAGCTAAGACCTTAAACCCCATGTTAAGCATGCGCGTGGAAGGCATAGAATAAAACAATTTCAGTTTCTAAAGACATCAGAACAAATTATACAGTCTTCATTGCGTGGAATTTCCACTGGAACAACTTCGTCATTTAGAAGAAAAGTTCAAGGAAGAAAACAAGGATTATGGGTATAGAGTAATGCAACATGCGGATTAATTCATATGAAACAATTGAAATTGCAGAAGCTAAACTACTTGGAGTATAGAGCAGACGGATTGTAGGACAGTTAGAATGAGAACAATTACAGCTCCTGAGACAGAGATTGCTGCCCATGGGGTATTGAAATAATTTTGCTTTAAATTTGCCATCCACTTGTTCCATGGCTTTTCGCAGAATGCATTCAGATCTTTAATGAGACCTTTGAAGAGAAAAGTACGTTCCCGCACACTATTTTGTTTGTTGAGATTGTAAAAGAGGTGTACCACTTCCTCATTAGACGGTAGCCAGTTTTCTATAATACGATTTTCAACAAGTATTTCCACATCCTTACTGGCACTGACAAAGAGACCCATCAAGAAGATATAGTCACCAACATAACCACATTGCAGGCCATGGCACTGCTCAAAGACTTGCATATTCCTGATTATGATTTCTGATTCGTCAACAAACTGTAATCGTGGAATTTGTAGTACCCCTGTATTTCCATCGAATTTTATGTCAAGAAGATTTTTGCTTGAACTCAACACAAACTTGACCCCCGCTTGGTGGAGCTCCTTCACACTGGGTGCAGTTAGAACCTCAAGTTCCGCATTCGGTTGCTGTTCAGTTGGCCAATGATAAATTGTAAGAAAGTCAACCAAATGTTTCACTTCGGAGAAATCTACTCTCCCCAAACATTCCCCTACTGCCCATGAACCCCATTCTTTTGAAAAGAACCCATGAACAAGCTCAATCAGATTAGGTTGAGAAATGCCGAATACAGGGGATAGTCCACACAACTCCTCTAGGATGAAGAACGGGAGCTGATTTTCAAGCAAACAGATATCAAGCCTTACTTCTACTTTCTTGTATGGAGGATAGAAAATGCTGTCTCCGCTTCGTATGTTTTCTGCCTTCTTGCACTTCAGCAAAAACATAATGACGAAGGCAGCATCCATTAATATCATTCTTATGAAGCATGCGCTACAAATCGCAATGGTTTCGGCATAGCAACTACGCAATCCTGTTTCGTTCTTCCCAATCAATTCAATAAAACCCTCTACACTTACCTTGGTCAGGGCAACGAATTCTTGCAGGTACATTCTTTTGTGGTCTTCCATGGCTTTTAGCATATCTTTACCACGGTGAATTGGGCCTATGGAGACTACACGAGGTGTGTAGGCCCTTTCGTTCACCTCCCGTAATCGCTCAGGGACTTTATATATACAACATGGGCCGCAGAAATCAATTGGGATTTGCAGTTCTTTCTTCACAGATTGGATTAATTTATCAATATCAAGCGAAACTTGATATATACACGTGTCGGAGAAACCACGTGGGATCTGCAGCTCTGCCTTCATAGGTGGCTTTATGGAGCATGATCTAGGTTCTATGGCCCGGCTTAATTCATCCTGAGGAGTTTCCATCCTGCGACTGAACTGAGGTGATGGCTCGTATTAGAACAAAACAAGCGGATCAAAAAAATTGTTACCACTGAGAAAACAAATTCAATTATGAAACCCAAAAAAGAGATGAAACTTGCAGCCTTAAGTACTAGCAACAATTTAACCTGTAATATATATATGGGACCCCATGAGTGATACAAAATAAGTGATGTATTAAGTTTCTTTAATTAAAATTATTAATAATGTGCCTTGTATAGTCCCCCATTATTTGTATTAAATGATAAAAATTAGTTGTCAAAATAAATCACTTTTATTTATATTTGTGAAAAGGAATTCTAAGAGTTTGTCGTTAGAAAAAAAAACGATATCTTATCATGAAAAGAAGTATGATAAAGAAATGTGCAAATAGTGTTGATAATTCTTTTCTCTTGTGAAAATTATTTTTCACACTATTATTTAGAGCAAAAAAAACATAATGTCAATCATAAAAAGCCTGTTGCATAGAAACTTACATACCTAAAAGCTCTCGACAAGCGGCAGTTTAAGAAGTTTTGCTCTGCCTCTAGTGTCCAAAGAGATGTGCCAAGAATGGTAGACTCTCCCTCTTTAATAGACATTCCAAAATGTCTTATTTCTCCAATGGCAAGCAAAGTATCCTCTTTTATAATAATTAGCTTTATTCTATAATATTTATGATGTAGCCGGGTTTGTAGGAATATCATGTTATGAGTAATTATAAAAAACTCTACTCTAGATAAAATATAAATGACTTAACATATATTTTTATAGATTGAAAGGACAAATCTAAATTCAAGAAAAAATTCAGTTGTACAAGACCACAATAATAATTTAAAATAGTGATAATTAGAGACCCGACCATTAGATAGATTGAATTTAAAGTTTTACAAAAAGATTAAACAAGGCTATTTTCCTATAAAAAACCACTTTGTCACTTATCAAACCGTTGGATATCCATAATATTCAAACTAGTTTCAGCGATCCACAATATGAAGATCAATAGACCAGGCTATGTAATTCTGGACGACATAACTGCACAATCAATATCTAGACCGATAACCAAATATTAATCTCTTCATAAAGGATTTAATGTTGATGCAGAAATGGCATGAAATGCTTAACATATTCAGCACTGCGAAGGTTAGAATATAATATATATTCTCATACCTCGTTTGAAGTATAGCATAAAGCAAATGCTTCAAAGGCGTGGGAGCATTTTCTACAATGGCTTTAAGGCATTACAATATTTATAATGGTTGACACACTAATAATCAAAGATTGTTAAAATCACGAGTTAATCTTATGATTTTACGAAGTCAGGTTAAAACTTGAAATCAATTAAAATCAATAAAATCAAACCAATTTTAACTAAATTTGACTGATTTCGAGTTTTAACCCACAAAAATTAAAAAATTTACTCTCTCTATCTCAGTCAACTGATACTCCACTACACAATCCCCACTCTCCATTCTCCTCTTTCCCCTTTGCCCAAATCTCAAAATTTCAATCTTAGCATACTAAGACGAGTATTAGAGGATCTTGGGTATGGGAAAGCCTTATACTGTATTTTAGGCTAGGAAGGCAAGGTATGATCGGAGGATCAAAACCATAGGAAGATAGAGAGAGATAGATAGTGAGGAATCAAAGGAGTAAAACAAGAGATAGGAATAATTATATAGAGAGAAATATTGTGTTTCAAACTAACCATTTGTTAACTACAAGAAGAGATGACAACGACTTAAAGAGAACTCGAAATACATGTCTTGCTTGGTAGGATATTTGAACCTTATTTTCACGACTTGTTACTAATATAAAAAAAGTGGAAGGTGAGATGGCAAGAGATTAAATTGATGTCATTTTATATGTTTTCTTTCTCGTTGTTATGGGTTCACTGTATTGGTCTCTGTTAATTTTTTTTTAAAGTATGTGATATATTTGAGAATGCTGTATCATCTCATTAGTTGCCTTGCCTGTAGTGTGTTTCAAGACCTATTCTCTAAAAAATACTCTAAAACTCTTATCAATAAAACATAATTGTTTAATCTTATATTTTTTTTCTTTTCAGTTTGTCAACCTGATTGAGTGAGAGTTCTTCTTAGCATAAAACAATTCATTGATTTGATTATTTTTAAGTGATTTTTATATCTTCATAGAAAAAACATCGAATAAATTTAAAAATACATAAATTTTTAGATAAAATATAAACAAATCGATGACCGTGTTTAATTTTTAACCTTTCTTCTCAAGCCTGCATGATTTCTTCCTTTTCGTTTTCGATTCACCAGCTCCTAACATTGTTCTTGACCATTCATAAATGTGGAGGGGATTATATATAAATGTTCGATATTATTGTGGTGGAAACATATTGTTTTCTTCCAAGAATCTTTCTGTAATTAGATTTGAAACTCCTTGTTCAAATATTTTTCATTTAAATTCTAGAAAATAATGGCAGAAATGATAAGGTTTTTGGAGGAAAAAAAAGGATTGATTTGTATCACCGTGAATTGGTTTTGATTTTTTTCTTCTAATAATATCGATTTAAAAATATCAAGTAAAGGTCTTCTCATGTCTTGTAAATCGATAAAACATGTCGAACCAAATTTTTCGTATAAAACTTTTGTAAGATCATATACTTTTTCTAAAAATGTGTTACGGCTCGAATTAGTAGAAAATCCTAAAGATTTGAGACATAATTACTTCTTCTTGCATAACCTAAAACTTGTTGCTATGTATACATATGTAGTGTACGAATGTTTATTGTCAAGGGTGTTTTAAAATAAATTTCAAATTTGTTTTATATGGTTAGACCATTTTGATGTACTACTATCAAAAAATTAAATAAAAATATTAACTTATTACATTAAATAAAATATTTTAAAAATAATTATTATCATATTCAAAACACCCCATTTAATGACAAATAAATTAATTCCAATAACCATAAACTTGTGAATATACATTTCATGGTGATGGTGATATGGCGGCGTTATTTGCGACATTGCTGTCTTCCCACGAATGCGCAAGTGGCTTATTTTTTAAGCCTTTATTTCCTTCATCAAATGCCACAGATGATTCTTTCATCCACGATATCCCCTTCAGTTTTTTTATTTGTTTTAATAAATTCAAATCCAGTTGTATATAGTTTTTTTTATCTAATTTTATTTTGATTTATTTTTACTATTCGTTCTTTTAGTTTCGTCTCTTACTTGTCAAAGTTTTATCTTCTTTGAATAAAAATTTTAATATTACATTTCTTTCATCAATAACATGAAATTGATGGTAATTTTAGGATAATATTTTTTTTTTAAAAAAAGGCTTATAATAAAAAAATCCAAAGAATCTAATTTGATGTTCTCAAATAAAAAAAGTGATTTAAAATATCATTTATCACCATTGTTAGTTGTCTGGTTTAAATTTTCCTTTTTCCTATTTTATGACAAATTGGTCCTTATTTGAGATTTATGTTCTTATATTACATTTTAGCCCTTAAAATGAAATGTTTTGGGCAATTAGACCTCTATGAACCATGGAGCATGACCTATGTGCATAAGATGCTCTATCCTTTTCATTTGGGAACAAGATTGAGTAGAAAGAGATTTAAAGACAAATCAAGGGGAATCCAAATTAAACAATGCAATTTCTCATTTAATCTGGAAATGTTTTACAATTAAGCCCTCTCAACTTTAATCCTTTGAGCCAATTGGACATCCTTGGGCATAATTATGGGTATTTACAATTTGATTTTAACCTTAAAATTCAAACAAGTTAGAAAATAATTCTTGTTAATATAACTCAAATCAAATCGAAAGCTAGTTTAAATCAAATTAATTTTGTTTAATTCGAGTTGATTTTTAGCATTCAAAATTAAAAAAACCAAAATATTTTTGTTATTATCATTGTATATCTTAATTTAGACTTCATGCTTGTGAAGGAATGTATTATATTTTGGATAGATTATCATTTAAAATAAATTTAAAAGTTCTAAAAAATAAAAAAATCTTAAAAATATTTATTAAAATACAATAAATTAATTTTAGTGTCTTATTTGTATCCCAAGAAAAAATTTGTAGCCTATTTTCCAATACTCATCTTAACAAATAGGATTATTGTTTACACCATTTATCTCAATCAAAAGTTTAAATTTGAGATGATTCATGTTCCTCCTCTTAAGCTTAAGATTGAGACCATATAAAAATATATTATATTTTATGATAAAAAAATAAATATTATCATTTAAAAAAACATATTTCTAGAAAAGCACAGAGAAGTGGGAACAAGAGGGAAGGAGGGATGGAGTAACTGAAAAAAAGAAGAAGAAAGGGGTTTAGAAAGGGGGGAATGGAGGGGGAAGTTGGAAAAGTTAAAATATTTAAGCTTAAGATTTTCTTTTTATATATTTTTTAGATGTAATTAAATCAGTTGAGTTTCAGTTCAATTTAATTAGTTTAAATTTTTTTAAATTAAAATCAAACTGAACCAAGTGATTATTTTATATTTTTATTTGTTTATTTAGTTTTTTCTATTAGTTTAGTTGTTTCAATTATTATTTTTTAATTTTTTTAGTTTAATCAATTAATCGGTTTTTTTAAACTGTAAAATAGTTACCCTCTTAGCATGAATAGCACACAAGGTGGTATCCTCAACCAACCGGACAAGATATGCCTCTGCCGCCTCGTGAAGGGCGTGCCACAGCACTGCTTTGGAACCTCAAATCTGTCTTGAAATCTTGGGCTGTTTCCCTCACCAGCCTTTGAAATGGAAGCTTCCTTATCAACAGCTCAGTGCTCTTCTGGTACATCCTGATCTCTCTCAACGCCACTGTTCCTGGCCTGAAACGGTGGGGCTTCTTCACTCCTCCGGTGGCCGGAGCTGACTTCCTGGCTGCCTTCGTGGCTAGCTGCTTCCTTGGGGCTTTCCCTCCAGTTGACTTTCTTGCTGTTTGCTTCGTGCGAGCCATTGAAATGAGTGAATTGGCATTTGGGGTTTTAGGTTTCTGCTTGTTTCTCAAGAAAACAAGGGAAAGTAAGGGTTTTGGATGCGTAGAGATACGAGGTTCTTACAATTTGTTTAGGGGAAAGTGAGCGGGAGAAGGAAAGAATGAAATAGATTTCAGACCGTTGATTTGTGAAGTTATGAACGGTGTAGATGGCGATCAGCGTGCGAAGTGATGTGACCAATAGGATTCTTCTGACTGGGGGGCTCAGATTCTTAAACCTTTTGGCTCTTTTAAAATTTGGAGACCCTCCTCTCCTTATGGGGAAGATTTATGGCCAGCGGATTTCGAAGAAATCGACGGTTGTGAATGTCTGGAGAAGTTTTAGCGGGATCGCAATCTGCATGCTTTGTTAAGTTGCCAGTGGAAATGCTTTATTTGCGCGGGAACGTGATGGATTTTGTGGTTTTTTTTTTTTTTTTAATTTGTAAAATTTGGGACAAATTTATCGGAGTCAACCGGGATGGCCGGTTGACCGAGTGACACGTTAATTCATGATTTAGTCTAAGCTTAGTTTATTTTTAAATTGGGTTAGGATTTGAGTCACTCGAACACGACTTATTTAGTAATTTGTTTACTAATATAAATTAAATTGAGCGATTAACCAAAAAGTTGATTATGTTGTTAACCTAATGAAAGAGAAGTTTGAGGCCTTTACATAATTCAGTATACATCAAAAACTTTTAAATCTGGGACAAATTTACCAGCAATTTTAATTTAAAATTAAAAATTGTTAAATAAAACTTCAAAATATAATTTATATAATTTTCAGAATTATTATCTTCGAGTAACAATAACATTTTCTGCGGCCATGGTAAGTTCTACAAAAGATTTATCTAAGAAGCCATGGAACAATATCTCAAGGTTTACCTTCTGTTTCAGCTGTTCTGCGGCAAAAAGTTCTTGCCTAACATGGAGAAGAAACAATGCATCCCAATGGAACTGTGTTGAATCTCCTCATTAAATTCTGTGATAAAAATATTTTTTTGCCCCTAGGATCAGAAAATTATTGAGTTGGGGGACAAGGCTTTTAGGCTTTTTTTATTATCCATGTACCCTGAAAGCATGCTTTTAACCTTCAAAAGGATAGGAAAAAAAGAAGAAGAAGAAGCTTTGCATTTGGGGTGTTTCTATATTTTCAAACAAATATTTTGTATAATTAAAATAATTATAGAGGTTTCGATATTTTTATTTAAAATTTTAATAAAAAAGCTTCTGACACATGCATATACCTCACCAAGCAGGTTGCATTTATACCATTCAAAGGGTGCATATCCTCATTTACATGGTGTGGTACTTGTAAGTGTATGATAATTGTTTGTTTTGTTTTTCTATCTTTTTTCTCTGACAGATAAAGTATATCATTATCCTCTTCTTCTTCTTCTTTTTTCCAATTATAGTTCTCATTGTTTTAAATTTTTATTTTGTTCTTATTTTTTTATAAAAGTTTTTTCTTTTTTACAATTTAGTTCTTTAATTACAATATCTTTTATGTTTTTTTTTAATTTCTTATTTTATTCTCATTTCTTTTTATGGTTTCAGTCCTTATTCCTTTTATTTCTTATTTTTTTCATATTCCTTTTATAGACATATTTTTTTAAAATTTAGTTCAATTATAATTTCTTGTATGTTTTGTTTTCATTTCAGTCCTAATTTTTTATTTTTAATGTTTTTTTTATTTTATTGATTTTTTTTTGCTTTCAATTTCATCTTTTAATCATAGTTTTTGTTGTTTTATTTTTTGTAGTTAAACCCTCATTCTTTTGAATTTTTTTTCTTTTGTTAAAGATATTTCTAATTCAATTTAACCATCCAATTAAAATTATTTTCCCTCTAATTGATGTTCTTTTTTCACCCTTATTTTTCTTGGATCCTTTGTGTAATTATTTTTTTTAATAGTTTTATTTTTTGACATTTAATTTGTTGTTGTTCTACATTAATTTTTTTAATAAAAAAGTATTGGTTTTGTAATCACCTTCAATTTCTTTTCTTTGAGTTTATCCCCCATCTTATGACGTAGATCACTTGTTTTGCATGCCATTTTTAGAATTATTTTATTTGTGTTTGATTTTTTAAGATATTATTCCAATTCATTAGTAATTGTTTTTGTTTTATACAAGTTAATTTTATTTTTTAAAATAAAAAATATTTATTTTTAAATAGTATTGTGGATTTGTTGAGTGTTGCATAATATTTTTTAGAACATGAGTTTATTCAACCAATTTTATTTATATTTTATTTATTAATTTAAATAAATAAATTCAATAAATCTCATACTAAGCATGCTTGTAAAAAGCATAGAATAGATAAAAACAATTTCAGTTTTCAAGAGACAATCAGAACAAATAATACAGTCTTCATTGCTTGGAATTTCTACTGAAACAACTGTCATTTAGAAGAACAAAACAAAGAAGAGAACAAGGATTATGGGTACAACTAATGCAACATGCGGATTAATTCATATGAAAGAATTGAAATTGTAGAAGCTACACAACCAGAAATTCACTAAAACGCAATGGATTTATTCTGTCAGTAATTTGAGGTTGAAATTACCGACTATTATATTTTGTCTATAATTAACTCGGTAACTACCAATGGAAAATTGTTTTTGGTAGTTACCGACTGAATTACAGACGGAAATGTTTTTGTCGTAAAAAAAGGGTCACTGACGTGGAAGTTTTGACAGGTAATTTTTTCAGACGAAATCACTAACAGATTCAAAAAAGATAGCTCGTACAACAACCGCTGTTTATATTACTGACGGATTTGAAATGGCAGATCCGTACGGTGACGCGTCTATTGTTCCGTCAGAATCCTCTACGGTTTCATCGATAGAAAATCCATCGATGAAACTGCCAGTAAAAGTTAATATGTAAACACATTGCTAACCCCCTCCCTTATTTCTCCTTCTTCTTCCTAATCCCAACTCTTCCCATCTACAAACAACCAGTCCCCCATCCCCCCCAAACAAAAATCTCCCTCATATCAGCACAACAAGTTATATTTCTTGAAGTTTTGTGGTCACAACATCCATGTTTTGATTTACCAATGAATTTTATCAATTTTTATAAGTAATTCTTTCTTTTTAAATCTTAACATTTAATTAAATATCAATTTTATTATTTTTTTGGTATATGTATTTTGTTAGTAAATGTACATGTTTTATTATTATTTCTCAAACAAACTTGCAGTATATGAATGTATAATTTTATACCTGTTATGGTTTGTTTTAGATTTTATAAGATTATATTTATTTGTAAATTGTTAAAACTTTATGGAACTACCGAAGTACATGTATGCTGTTTTGAAATAATTAATAGCTTACTTACTGGGTCCGTTTAAAGTTTTGTCAATGGTATTGTGTAGTGGTAATTTTTGTAAATTTATATATTTAATTTATGAGAAGTTGTGATTGGTTTGTTGGATAATCTCGAGGTAAAGTAATATTTTTGCAAGTTTATTTACCTAACTTAGTTAATTAATACATTATGTCATCATAATTTTATAGAGGTTCAATATAAATCATGGATGATCGTTCATTTATGCATTGAGATTCACCCCAAGGATTGCGGAGGATGGATTATTGTAATAGAATTTAGGATTTTATTAATTTTGTAACATCTATTCCTAGAAATTTTACTGGAGGAGGTATTCGGTGTCCATGTAGGAAGTGTCAAAATAAAAGGTATCTGCATCCAGATATTGTAATGATGCATCTTCTACACAAAGGATTTATGAAGAATTACCAGTGTTGGTATGCATATGGAGAAGTATATGTTAGTGAGAGGAGAATGGAAAAAATGGTGGTTGGGTCTACTTCTAGTGTTAGCAACGAGAATGACAACATTAATCCTTGTAGAAACATGGTTATAGATGCAATGAGAATGAATCAAGGTAATGTCATTCAATGTCTAATTATAGAAAAAAAAACCCAATGTAGATGCAGCTAGGATTTTTAATTTGTTGAAAGATTCTGACGAACCATTATGGGATGGCTGCACAAACCACAATAAATTTCATCGGTCGTGGCACAGGTGTTCATCATCAAGTTAGAGCACTGGTTGAGTGAGGCTGGGTATAACAAGATTATTGAATGGGCAAGAAGCATTTTACCGGAAGAGAACATGCTGAAAGAGAACTTCTATGCTGCAAAGTCCATGATGAAACCCCTTGATTTAGGATACTAGAAAATTGACATGTGCCCTAACTTCCACATGTTATACTACCTTGAAAATGCTGAGATGACCAAGTGCATGACAAGCAGGCATTCCCATTATAAACCTAGAAATGGCAAGGAAAAGACTCTAGTGGCATATAAAAAACTTAGATACTTCCCGATCACACCTAGACTGCAGAGGTTATTCATGTCACAAAGGACTGCTGAGCACATGACATGGCACCACGCCCACCATGCGGTTAATAAAGTGATGGTTCATCCTTTTAACGATGAAGCGTGGAAACATTTTAACAGTCTTCATCCTCACTTTTCAACTGAATCAAGGAATGTGCGTCTTAGGTTGTGTATTAATAGATTCAACCTATTTGGGTCATTTACTCCTTATTATTCTTGTTGGTTGGTCATACTCACAGTTTTATAACTTGCCACCAGGAATGTGTATGAGGTCAGCGTTCATGTTTTTATCTACTATCATTCCCGGTCCAAGCAGTCCAGGACGGAATATAGATATTTGTCTTCGATCATTGATTGATGAGTTGTGGTCCTCTAGAGCTCTGACTTATGATATATCAAGAAAACAAAATTTCCTTATGAGGGCGACTTTGATGTGGACTATTAATGATTTTCCAGCTTATGGAATGCTTTCTGGTTGGAGCACGCATGGGAAACTCGCATATCCATATTGCATGGAAAACAACAAGGCATTTATATTAAAGATTGCGATGAAGGTGATGACAATTCAATTAATGATGATGAAGAAGAAAATTCTGACTAACTATCAAATTGAAGGACTATGTAAAACCTTTTTTTTCATGTAATTTAGATTATGAATGATATATTTTGAAACACAAAATATTTATTACTTGAAATAATTAGTTGAAATGCCATAATTATGAAATAATTACTTGAAATAATTATTGATCATGGATGATATATTTTGTAACATAAAATAATTACTTGAAATGCCACTACATCACTGATAGAAACATCGACGGCCTTAAGGCCTTAGGCATTTCACAGAGAATTCAAAAATAATTACATGAAATACCACCATCTCACCAACGGCCACAAGGCCATCGGCATTTCACAGAGAGTTTGAAAATAATTAATTCAAATACCACCATGTCATTGACAGCCTTAAGGCCATTGACATTTTATAGAGAGTTTGAAAATAATTACTTGAAATGCCACCACATCACCGACGGAAACACAAACGGCCTTAAGGTTGTTGGCCTTTCACAGTGAGTTTGAAAATAATTACTTGAAATGCCATCACCTCATTGACGGCCACACCTCAGTTCATTTTGTCTTCTCTTTAGTTTTTTACCATTCTTTTCCTCTTTGTGCTGCTCTCCATTCTTCACCTACGATCTTAAGCATTTTTTGTCATAAATCTCCATCAATTTAAATGGTTAGTATTTCTTCCTTTTCATTTTACTTTAATGGTTTTTTTCTATTTCTTTGTTATGTTTTTTATTTTGGTGTATTTTTTGTAATAGTTTGTTTTTGCATAATTCATTGCTAAAGTCTATAGTTTTTTTTTTAAATTTTTGGATATTTTTATTGTTGTTTTGGCATAATTATTATTAGTAAATTTGTTGAATATTTATTGTTAATGTTGAATTTACCATAGAATTGACTTTAATGGTTTTTTTTTAATTTATTGTTTTGTTGTATTTGCATAATTATTGAATAATGTTTTGAATTGTAATTCTTAATGTTGAATTTATCTTAGGATTAGTAATTGAATATGTTGGAATAATTGTTAATTTTACTTTATTATTGCATGATTTGGGTTTAATTTTTTTCATTTATTTTGATTGTTATTCTAGAGTTTTTTTTTATTGTTTTGTTGTATTGGCATAATTATTGAATAATTTGTTGAATTGTAATTTTTAATGTCGAATTTACCTTAGGATTAGGAATTGAATATGTTGGAATAATTGGTATAGATTGGGTAAATTGGTTGTGGCTATTGTTAATATGTGTAGGTTTGTGGATTTGGGTAGTATCTAGTATAAGGGAGGTGTTGTTGAATTTTTTTAACATTTGAATTTAATTATATTATTATTTATATAAAATTATGTACATGCGTAGAATGAAAACTAGAGTCGGTCACTCACATATGATCGCAGCTAGTTCGTCTAGTAGCGATGATGATTTTTCCTTAAGTGCCTCTAAAGAAAAGGCACTTACACCACCTGCGCCATCAACTGATGCTGTCTTTTCCATCGTTACTTCATAGTGCAAAGGCAGCATGCCTTCGTAGCGGAATTGATTTACCTGCTAGTACAAGGCATACTAGAAGGATGACCTTTCAATGTAAGTTTATTAAGGTTTTAGTTTTTTTTAAATTACAACATAATTTATAAAATAATCACTATTGAATTTATTTAATTTATTTTAAGGTTCACAAACATTGAAGCCGCCTGAGTAATATCATCGACGTTCAAATCGTCGATGGAGATTCCATTGTTTCAATAGAGTCATATATCCAAGGATCCTAAATGGATACCTCAAATCAATGTATGGTTTAGCAGGTTTGAGGTTGGAATTAATTTATAATTTTTAGCTTATTAATATAATTGTAAATAAATTATTATTTTTATTTAAACTTGCTCATTTATACACAACACAAATTCTGTTGGGACAGTGAGCATAACACTATTGTGAGAAGGGTGTGGGAAAATCACGCTATAATTAGGTAAGATAGAAAACAATACAAGATTTTTTTTAGATAAAAATTTATGTTTTGAAATGTAATTTTTGGTTGCGTGAAATAGGTTGCATGATTTTTGGTATGAAGCACAAAAAAAGCCGCAAAGGATAGGGGTTTCCAGGCTAGAACGATATTACGGTTTGGAGGGATTTCAAACTGATATACATCTCGAAAGATATATGACTGCACTATATTGAGCACGTGACGTCTAAACGGTTCACACGACACTCATAATCCGGTGCTGGCAACCAGAATTAGCCAATTCATGGCGAGGTGACATTGTACATTGGCGGCTCCCTTCCGTTTGCTGCACATGTGAAACAGATGGTAATGTTAATTTAAATGAAATATATCATTAAATTCAATTGTTGTTAATATATATTTTTTCATTATAGGCTTTGTTTCTTGGACGTGAGCCTAGCCCGATGGAGCCTTTTGTGAACACACACGTGTGGAATCAAGACTGCTAGAAGGGGGTGCAACAGTTCATTGATAATCGTGCTCAACCTTTCGTGGTATGTTTGTTTAACCATTTTATTTTGTAAGTTATTATGTTTATTGAATGGAATATGATGATTATTTTTTTATTTATTTTCAGGAGACCTATAATAATTGGTGGAGGGAGAGATACGGGGACAATATTTGAAACCATTTGGAATTCAATCCGAATTTGTGGATGGAGGTTGGCTCAACAGGTGGACTCGATAAAATTCGGGTTTACGAGCTCTCCAACACTACGACTGATAACTTGTGGTCGACCCATAGTGTTTCAACCCCTGGGAATTCACAATCAATATCGAACTCCAAATCTATGGAGTTCGAGGCCTTGTAGCAATACACGACTGAACTCACCGAGAAATACGACCACCTATCAGCGGAGTATGTGCAACTCAAAGCGTCTCCAGTATAACAAAAAACAGAGTATGAACAACAAAAAACAGCTTATGAACAGTTTCATGAAATGGTTATGAACATGGTAAATAGTAGAACATGTGCGCCTAATCCTTTTTGGCTGTATAACTACCAGCCTTCTCTAGGATCTCCTCCTCCTCCTCCAGCTTCATCTTTATATTAATTTGTAATAAATATTATTTAACTTTAAAATTTTATTTAATATTTTTTTTTGAAACATATTCAGTTTGTAATGAATATTATTTAACTTTGTTTTTTTTGTTTAATATAATAATTGGTTTGTATTACAATTAATTTATATAGTTTTATATTATATATCCTAAATAATTTTAAAAAAAATTAGAAAAAAAAATTACCAAGGATTTTACTGACGAATATATTTGGTCGGTATTTCATACACTCATCAACCGACTTGCCGACAGAATTACTCTGTCGGCATTTAACAATAGCTGCCACACTTACCGATGAATTTACAAATAGATATATTAGGTCGGTATTTCATATACTCACCAATCGACTTACCGATAAAATTACTCCATCGGCATTTAACAGTAGCTACCACACTTACCGATGAATTTACAGATGGATATATTCAGTCGGTATTTCATCCACTCACTAACATGCCTACCGACGGAATACAAATCCACCAGTATATTTCAAGTTGGATTCTTTTTTTTTTACGCGCAAATTCCGTCTGTAAAACCATCTGCAAATGGTTTTTTTGTTTTGCCGACCGATATAGCGACGGAATGTTGAATCACCGACAAAAGGTAACCCGACGGACATAATCTATTGGTGATGATGTTGGTAAAAAATTCAACGATGAACTTCTAATCATGTACCAACAGAATTCTTCTATCAGTAAAACTATGAAATCTTGTGATGCTAAACTACTTGAAGTATAGAGCAGCCGAATTGTATGACAGTCAGAACGAGAACAATAACAGCTCCTGAGATAGAGATTGCTGCCCATGGGGTGTTGAAATAATTTTGCTTCAAATTTGCCTTCCACTTGTTCCATAGCCTTTCGCAGAATTTATTCAGATCTTTAATGAGACCTTCAAAGCGAAAACCATCAGCAGAATTTTCTTTCTGGAGATTGTAAAAGAGTTTTACCACTTCCTCTTTAGATATTAGGTAGTTTTCTATAATACGCTTTTCAACAAGTATTTCCACATCCTTATTGGCACTGACAAAGAGACCCATCAAACGGATATAGTCTCAAACATAACCATATTTCAAGCAATGGCACTGCTCGAAGGCTTGCATATTCCTGATTATGATTTCTGTTTCGTCATCAAACCTTAATAGTAGGATTTCTAGTCTCCCTTTATTTCTATCGAATTTTATGTCACGAAGATCTTTGCTTGAACTCAGCACAAACTTGACCCCCGCTTGGTGGAGCTCCCTTACACTGGGGGCGGTTAGAATGTCAAGTTCCTCATTCGGTTGCTGTTCTGTTGGCGGATGATAAATTGTAAGAAAGTCAACCAAATGTTTCACTTCGGAGAAATCTACTCTCCCCAAATATTCCCCTACAACCCATGAACCTCAATGATATGAAAAGAACCAATGAGTATGCTCAATCAGTGTAGATTTTGAAGAATTGCCGAATATATTGGATATTCTATACAAACCCTCGAGGATGAAGAACGGGAGCTGACTTTCAAGCAAAAACATATCATGCCCCACTTCTAAATTCTTGTATGGAGGATAGAAAATGTTGTCTCTGCTACCACTGAAGTCTCTGCACTTGCACTTCAGCAAAAACATAATGTAAAAGGCAGCATCCATTAATATCATTTTTATGAAGTATTCGCTACAAAACTCAATGGTTTCGGCATAGCAATTACGCAATCTTGTTTCGTTCTCCTTAATAAATTCAATAAAACACTCTACATTTACCCCGCTCTGGGCCAGGAATTCCTGCAGGTACATTCTTTTGTGGTCTTCCACAGCTTTGAGCATATCTTTACCATGGTGAATTGGGCCCTTGGAGACCAATCGAGGTGTGTAGGCCTTTTCGTTCAACTCGCGTAATTGCTCAGGAACTTTATATATACAACGGATTTCTCAGAAATACAGACATTCATTTCTTGCTGTTAGATTTGAGCCATTGAAATAAATGAATTGGGAAATTGGGGTTTCGGGTTTCTGTTTGTTTCTCTAGAAAACGAGTGAAAGTTAGAGATTTGAAAGTTTTTGGCGGGTAGGGATAGGAGGTTCCGGCTATTTTTATAGGCAAAGGGAGAGGTGAAGGAGGGAGGGAGGAGACAGTGAGATGGGACTTGAGCCGTTGATCGGTAAGCTAATGGACGGTGGAGATGGAGATCCGTGTGCAAGTGAAGCAGCAAATAGGATTGTTTTTTTCATTAGAAGATTTGGGGCATCTAGTAGGACTATTGTTATTTAAATATTTTTTATTAAGAAATTTATAAAATAATTTTTTTAAAAAAATTAATTTTATATTAATATATTAAAATACAAGCAAAACATAAAAAAATTAATTTTTTAAAACAAATTAAATTCTCTTTAAAAAAAATTTAAAGTGCAAAAACAAATCTTATAGTTAAGCTATGTTTGTT